>ML682183.1:2832359-2857909 GCA_007922195.1 Podocnemis expansa | reverse complement strand
TGATTCTTGCAAACTTCCCTTCTTTCGTGTTCCCCCCCATCTGATTCCTTGCAAATTTCCTTCCCCCCATCTGATTCCTTGCAAATTTCCTTCCCCCCCATCTGATTCTTCGCAAACTTGCCTTCTTTCGGGTTTTTTCCTTCATCTGTTTCTTTGCAAACCTCCATTTTTCCCTCCATCAGACTGTTTGCAAACTTGCCTTCTTTCGGGTTTTTTTCCCCTCCATCTGATTCTTTGCAAACTTCCATTTTTTTCCCATCTGATTATTTGCAAACTTGCCTTCTTTCGTGTCGTCCCCCCCATCTTTGCAAACTTCCTTTCTTTTGTGCCCCCATGTGCAGGGAGCCGGAGGCAGGGGAGCAGAGAGCCCCCTGTCTCCCCTCCAAGCCCTCTGTGCCCCCCAGCGTGCAGCTTTGCCTCACACCCAGAGGCCCCCCCAGTGTGCTCTCCTCCCCCCAGTCTCTGGGGCTTGTTTTTTGTTGCCATTTGCCGGTCAATAAGCTGCTGGGTCGTTGCGGTTTAGTGCGTCGTTGTAAAGGCTTGAAACATGACTCCCTGCTTGGAGAAGGCAGCGATACTGTGTTTTTATGAGGGTCTTGGAGCTGGCTGTGTTGCATACTTTTGTCTTCAGTTGCAGGGAGACCTGTTCGCTTTGCCAGACGGTCGTTGATACATCTCTTAGTTTTAGGTGGATTGCTTTTACACTCTCAGGACTGGCATGCAAAAAGCTTTTCTTTCTTGGGACTTTTTTGTTCTAGTTCATGTGCAGGACTGTGGAAAATTCGCCCAAAACTATCCATCCATCTGTGTATCTATAGATATATGTTAAATGAAGAATACTGGAACCTTTACTTTCCAGGGTTCAAAAAGAGGTTTTGAACTGTGTATCTGGGTTTATTTATCAAGCAGGCTGTAATTGAAGGTGGATATTTTTAGGCTTCTTCAATTACAGCATTATTTACAGCCGAGTTTGTTCTAACTTGTTTTGAACCACGTCCTTCAGGTCTATATGCAGTTTTTTTAAGCTCTGAATTTCTTTCAGATGTCAATAAATCCCAAAATGTAGTTTCTTCATAGATATAATTTTTCTTCTGCCTGGTATTTATATACACAAATGATGATGGGCTAGGGGGACAATTCTTTCTGAAATGAATATGCAATTTGACAAGTTTATTATCCTCTTCCTGCATCTCATTTCCTGACATTGTAATTTGTTTAAGTTTTTAGGAGGAGGGAGGTGATTGGTAATTATATGTATTCGTGCCTTAGTGGCTGCATATTAATGATAGTAAAGCTGTTGTGATTTTTGTGATCGCTGGTCGGGATTGCATTGGATGCTAATAGCTATGTTACAGTAATCAATTACAACATACACAAAGAGTGAAATAGGATCCCAAATGCATTGCAATCCAAGGTATGGCAAGAGCAAATGCAGTTTTAAAAGCTTCACAGATTGAAGGGGTGACACTTTAATGCAAACAGCAGGGGGTCTTTCCCCAAATGGCCCTTTATCATCTCCAAACTGGCATCATTCTACCACCTTTGAAACGTCATTGTTTTGGATGGCCTCCTAAGGGCTGGGGCTTTGTCCAGGAAAATAATGAGCTGTTGTCTTGTCCTTTTATAATACGAAGACATGTATATAAATGAGTTCACTTAACAAGGTAGATAGGAGTAAATTACTGATCCAGAGAAGTAAGAACATTAAGGAAGTCACTTTTCTATCTTGAGAACTATAGGTGTATTTTTTTTTGCCTTGGAAATTATGCATATAATCCTATAAATGGCAGATCTTCTGGTTAATGGAAATTAAGTGAGTATGACCGTCTTTCTCCAGTATAAAAATACCCTACTGACAAGTGCCAGCAGCTTCAACATGTTTTTTTTTTTGGTTTGTTTGTTTGGTTTATTCTTGTTTGCTTTTTTTTAAAGGCAACACACCTAAAACATATATGTGCAAAATTATCTTCCATAACAACACCTCATTGTGTTGTAGGTGGGCATAAAATGAACCAGGTTCCTCTACAAGAATTGTAGCTGGCTGTGGCTCTTGGCTCAGTAATCAAGTCTGATCCCAGTGCATAGCTATGCAAAATAACAGCAATAAATGGTGGGTGCATTTATTGTTACTTGAGTCATGTGAGGCCAAAAGTAATTAATACATTGAAACCAGGGGTTCACAGAATGAACCTTATTTCTTTGTGCTTAAAAATATTTTAGTGGTTTTATTGCCATCAAACTAATTTGAAGTCTCCCCACTCCCTGCACAAATTGTCACAGCTGTTTCAGATTAAAACGGTTGAACAAACCTGCCATGATTTTTAGAAGCTTCTGTGATGATCTCTTCCTACCGTAGAACAAAAGTCTTTGCATTTAAAGAGTTGAAATTTTGCAAGCGTTTAGTCCTCAAGAAGGGCTGCATGCAGTTAGCAGTGAATTATTATCTTTGTTATGTGTCTGGTGTTGTTAAGAGTACTGGGAGCTATATGGTGGGAGTCAACGTGTTCCACTCCAGACATGTTCTGTGTTCTAGCTGAAAGTGATGTCAGTCTGTGGGCAAAAGACATACTCCGTTGTTCTGTCTTGTACTGAGGGTGTGCTCAGGCTTTCCTTGGGTCTGGAATGCAATTGGGAACAAATAAGGTTTAACCAAGATGATCAGAGATGCAAGCCCATGCTCTGATTGCTCCTACACCTCTGACTGCCAGAAGCTGGGACAGCCTGGGACTGTCTGACAGACGATGGATCACTTGATAATTGCCTTCTTCTGTTCACTCCCTCTGAAGCATCTGGCACTGTCGGAAAACAGAATACTGAACTAGATAAACTATTAATCTCACCCAATAATGTAGCCATTCTTATGTTGTTACAGGTTTTTGGGAAAACGGTGAGGGAGCTTTGTGTACCATGATTTGGAGGCTGTTTCCAGTATGGAAAAAGGCCCAAAAGTAGGAGTGAGAGGGGGAGACAAAGGGAATGGGTAGGGTTAACGCTTGGGCAGGATGGAGAGCGTGATGAGGGCGTAGGAAGAGATGAGAGCCTTGAAGGTGAAGAGGGGAGACCAGTGTAGACACTTAAGAATGATAGGAATGATTCTTGGGCAGCAGTGATCAGCGTAGACAGAAGCCGAGAGGAGCAAGAGGTTGCAGAACGTATAGGCCATGATACAGTGTTTCGTCAGTGGGGATGGAGAGAGAAGGATGGATTTTTATTTTTTTTTTAAAGACAATACACAAAAAGGAATGGCAGGATTTGACAAGAATCTGATGGTGAGGAAAGGAGAAGATGTGGGAGGAATCAATGGTGATTCCAAGGTCATGAACTTTGGGGATGGAAAGGTTGGAAATAGGAGGTAGAGGGCAAGAGAGCTTTGAAGGAACAATAAGCTTAGTGGCTACATTGAGTCTGAGGTGGCAATGAAATATCCAATGAATGTCAGGGCTGCGGTGTTAGAGAGGCAGGTGGAAATGCATAAATAGACTGAAGACGAGAGACTGAATTGGTTTATGTGACTCTATGGGAAAGAGTCAGGAGAGGAGAAAGCTGAAGGTGGGGTCTCCAAAAGAGAAGGGAGGGTGGATGAGGTAGAGCCTCCAGAGGAAATATTAAAGGAGCATCTAGAGAGGTAAGAGGGGAACGGGGAGAGCACTAAACCTTAAAACCCATGAAAGTGGAGGGTATATATAAAAGTCATAAGATGAAGACGTGACTTGATGCTGTATCTACTTCCTCTACTACATTTTCTTCACATTAGTGCTATAATACTTGTTTTTTTGAATGTTGATGTGAAGACTTGTTTTTATGGACTTGTAATGAAATCTTGTTAAGACGTTCATTTTTTATAATTCAGTTTCTAAAAGCAACAAAATCCTATCAAAATTAATGGGATAGATTCATCTGTGCATATAAGAATAATTCTGATGCTCCATGGCAAGCAAGTTTGATAGAGAGTTAGTGTGACAGCCTCATTCCAACAATTATTTTGACACTAGTATAACTGTGATTTTTTTTAAAATGAGTCTTATGTTTTTGCACATAGATCTATTGCTGTAAGTGTGTTGCTTTTGTGTTAATTTCAAGTTAGACTTGTAATGTAGAGAGTAGTAAACGAGAAGCAATATGGCACATAAAGATACTTGCGAGTAAGGATAACATGGCTGTGTGATTTAAATTTTGTGTGTGTGTGGTGGGGGGGGATCATCATTTCATGGGGCAGGGGAGATAGCAGTTTGGCTTATTGCATTACTGCAGATATACTAATATTGTGCTTTTCTGTAGCCTTTTTCATTGGTCAGTCTCAAAGTGCTTTACAAAGGATGGTTAAAATGTAGCCTTTTGTAAATCGCCGGGTGTAGCCTGTTTCCCCTGTTGGTTGTACAAGGAGAAGAAAAACTTTCACAGAGATGACAGTAAATCCACAGTGGGATTCTGAGGCAAACGTGGTTCCTGAAATTACAATTTACTTAACTGCTACTAGTTTGTTTATTTGTTTGACAGCATCCGTCTGACTTTACTGTGAAATTTTCTTTTGGCAGTGATAAGCATTCTAAAAGCATTTGGTACTTAAATTGGCAATTTAAGTTGTGTTGTGTGTTCCACATTTTTTTTAACCTGGTTTTAAAAAAGAGCAACCATATTACTTTGCTTTATTTGCTTGATCACATTTATTTAATGTCATGTCACAGAAGACACTAGTTTGTTGAATGAACAATTTAGTGGGTAAACTGTGTGTATTCTCCTGAGTGGTCTGTTCATTTGGCACTTGGCCATCATTTAAAAACTAGAGGTGTTTCTACACTAAAATATGACCAAGTTGGAGATCGTCCCCAGTTTGAACAGAGTATGCTCCCCTTTAACTATGTTCTGTTACTTGGCTAATCTCAGGTTGATTTTCCTCCCTCCATTGTAATTGTAGTGTAGGTTGATAGTTAAACTTCTACTATTTTGACTGGACAAACAGGACACAATTCTTTTGAAAAAATCACCGTTTTTCAATAAGCAAAAGACCTAAGACCTCCTGAGTTGTTATGTTGACTTCTTCAGTAGCATTACTGGGCAAGTCGTTCTATCTCATCTGTAAAATGAAGATACAGAACCTACCTCACCTAATATTGAGAGCAGTGGTTCTCAACTGTTTGCTGGTTGCAACACACTTGCTGACACATTACGACCCTACAAGACATACCAGTCTACCCTTCCCAGGCTAAATCCAGCCATTTTCCCGGATCTTTGTGACACACTTACTACTGTGTGACGATATGGTATTGTGTCCCGACACAGTGGTTGAGAACCACTGGTTTACAGGATTGAAATTTTGAGTATATGTGTAACTTTGAAGACGTGTAAGCCTGGAAGCAAGCAATAGGCCAGGGATAGGCAACCCCTGACACGTCTGTCGACAGTCGCGTACAAGCCCATTCAAAGCGGCACATGGCACCCTCTACAGTACCACAGAAATTGCATGGAAGGGCCGGCATGGGGTTTGGCAACCGACCCCTGCAATAGGCCCATAGGATCTGGAATATTTAGACAGCTTTCTCATCTTGATCCTTATTGTGCTAAAGGGTATAATTCTTCCTTTCTCTTTCCCAGCCACCATCTCCAAACATGCGAGCAATGTTGGAGTAAAGTGCTTTCCTGACTGACGAGAACAACTACAGTTTTCTGTTAAACTACAGAGTCTGGTTTTTGATTAACCAGGTTAATACTTTCTCAGGTGCAGGCACAAGAAAAAAACTCATGGACCAGGCTGACCTGCACAGGTGGTAGTGCTCTCAGAAATTGGTAGCGTGTGGCGGATATAATGTCACCTTTTTTTGAAGAGAACGCAGCCATCACTTGTAGTTTGCTGTGTACAGAGAGGTAATAAACCAATAATTCCAGTAAACAGAATTAGCACTACTCATCCATAAATCTCGAAACTTTCACAAAATAAGTTGGCATCCAAGGCTGTGTTGTAGCTAACAAATTGGATGTAGAACTCAGATCTAGGTTCTGATTTGGTTCCACTTTAAGCAATCTGGGTGACTTTTAGAAAATCTGTGCCATTGTTTGCCATCTTTAATCTGGGCTTAACAGTATTTCCATGTATTTCACTGCTGTTAAAAGATAAATCCATTAATGTCTGCAAGGTGCACAGATACTGTGGCAATCTGTGCCATGCAAAAAACTTGCAAGCCATCAGTCATTATGCTGGTGTTAAATCAAGATCTATTGTTTGCAAAATAAGGACAATTATCAAATTAAACTTTCATAATTTCATATGTGCTTATTGTTTAAAAAGCATCCACTTAAACACAGACTAGTAGAACAGGTACCTACTTATATATAATTTTTTTTCTTGGCTTTGGATTGTGGTTTATTGCGGTTGAAAGCCATTTGAGAGACTGAAACAAAAAAATTAAAATGTGCAGGCTGATAAATAGTTTGAGCTACTGTTTTTTCTTCAGTAGTATACATTATAGTAATTATGGAGTGGAAACCAGTGGAGTAAAATCTCATCTGTTTTACATGATTATGTCTTGGTTTGCATCCAATCATAACAATTGTTCTAAAGGCTCTGTGAAAGCCCAAGACTACTGCAGTTTTTCATCCTATTTCACTTGAACTTTTTTTACATAAAACATTTCAAAAAGATATAGTGAGGTCCTGGTGGAAGGGCAGTTAAAATAGTCAAGTTTAGGAGACTGAATCTGAATTTTTAATTAGGCTTTGAGTTGTTTCTTCAAAGCGTCGAGACGTTGGTGATGTTGCATTAGTGGAGACTGACATTTCACTTCAAACACAGAGAACGCAGCTGTCGTATGCAGATAAAAGTTGCCAAATGTGGTATAGCAAGGTGGATTGGTAGATAATTAGCTGTCCCACTTTGCTGCTGTGTTGAAGACTCCTGCCAGTCTTGGGAGGGAGAAAGGGGGAATTAATAACGGGAGGAAATCCAACTATGTCATAATGCAATTTGGAATCTCTCAGCTGTGGCAGGGCTGATAAGACACATGTTAAGGAAACACACAAAGTAAGTACAGTATATGCTAGCCAACTCTTGTTCTTTGCTTAATACAGCAGAGGAGAAATGGCAAGAACCTGATGATCCCTGCGCTCTTGACAAAGCAGCTGCAGTGGGTTCCATCAGCCTGACCTTGGCAAGGGTAGTAAAGAAATTAATATTTATATTTTACATGTAAATTTAAAACATAAATTGCAAATTTATGAAAGATTCAGAATGGGAAGGAATAACTACAGACATGTAAATAGTCAATTATAGTGCATTTGGGGAAAAAATAAGTGTTTGGTACAGTGGGGATCCATTAACATGCGACTGGTTAGCATGCGGATCCGCTTAACATGCACTCCGATCATGTCCCCCAAAGGCAGCAAGTTAACGCCCAGGACTCAGTAATGCGCACTGCCTACAAGCAAAAGTTGGCCGGGGCAGGAAACACGTGGAGGGAGCCTTACCAGTGCTGCCTTTTTCTTTTCAGGTGCCTTGGACAGTTTTCAGGCTGGCAGGGAGCAGCAGGGATCTGGATGCATCCTCAGCTGCTTCTGGACGGGCTGGGAAGCTTCGGGGGGGGGGGCCGGGCGGGCCCCCCCCCCCCCCCCCCCCGTGGCTTGCCAGTGCGGTGGAAGCTCCTCCACTTGTCTGGTGGGAGATGAGGACGAATCCAGATCCCTGCAGCCTGCCAGTGGTGGCAGAAGCTGTGCACCATCGCCGGCAGGCCAGGGGAATCTGGATCCGTCCCCAGCTGCCGGGACAAGCGGAGGAGCTTCTGCCGCACCGGCAAGCCACGGGGGGGGGGGGGGGGCGGATCCGGATAGCCCCCGTGACGGAAGCTTCCCAGCTCACCCAGAAGCAGCTGGGGATGCATCCGGATCCCTGCTGCTCCCTCCAGTGCTGCCTAGGGTCCGTTGGTGCTGACTCTGTGCTGCCAGCACTGATTTGTGCCGGGGGACTGCTGCCTGCTGCGTGTGTATGTGCAGAACTTGGGGCAGCCTTGGTCCGTTTTATCCGCGGTCTGCTTTCTGCGTGGTCGCCAGGGCTTGTCCCCCGACACCTGTGTGTTAACGGGTCCCCACTGTATCAACATAATTTAAAAAAAATAATCAGTTTTATCAAGCATTAAAGTGTTCCACACAAAGAATAATGTAATAACTGTAGGATGTTATGTTTTTTGTGTATAACAGACTAGTTCACTTTTATGCACATGGCTTTGTCACCATTAAAGTTATGGAGCACTTTGCCATTGACTTCAGTAAGCATAGGATCAAGGCCTAAATAAATATATAACTTCATCTTTAAAAAAAAAAAAATCATGTAACTCTGGAAGGCCTTACGAAGGAAAGCACTTAGAACTAGAGCCATTAAAGGATTTGGGTCCAAATTCCAGAATCAGGCCTCACTGGGATTCACCAAACCCCTGCTCAACCTCAGTCAAACCCCACAGGTACCTAAACTCATTCAGTGCTTAAATTTTTCCTGTAAAAGTTCCCTCTGCACCTAGATTTGTGCCTGTGAATGTGCACACTGCACTGCGTGCCAGCTATCCAGATCCAATGCCGCAGAGTGATGCATCAACAGGGGAGAGATCTCGTTGACTCTGACTTGGCTGCCATGTCAATTCAGTTTGCTTGCAAAACATTTGCTTTATCAGTTAGGTCCCAATGGATGGGCTGACTCGGCCGAGCAGGAGAATGGCCTCCCTTACAATTTTTAGCCCAGTGTTTCCCAACTGGTGTGCCACGGCACACAGGTGTCCCATCAGGTCTGAGCAGGTGTGCCACAAAATTTGTTGAAAAACTACTCAGAGCTCTGGATTGGCTCATGAATATTCATGACTTCATTTGGAAACTATATGGTGGTGTGCCTCAAATTAATTAAAGGTAGCAAGGTGTGCCACGGCAGAGAAAATGTTGGGAACCACTGTTTTAGTCCAATATTTAGGGTATTCATCTGGGATGTGAGAGACTTCCAGTCCAAGTCCTTTCTCCTTATCAGACGAACAAGGCTCTGATACCTTTCAGGTGCATGCAGTAGATGTTTTGATGTGAAGTTTCCTCAGGCTTTCTCACTGTGAATAAACAATGAAAGAACCATTGGGCCAGAGAGAGGAGAGCCAGAGCGTGCAAACATGAGAATGACTCTAGCATGGCATTTAAACCAAACTCACTCTGGGGGCTGAGAGCCAGGATCCACTCTTCCTATTCCAGCAACATTTTAAAAGTACTTCTCTGCAGTGGAATAGCTTCAAGACAGACTGAGTAGGTCCTAAATCAGAATGGTCCACAGCTAGGGCACTCATCTGAGAGGTGACAAATTCCTGGTCAAATCCTTTCTCTCCCTCATGTGGAAGAGTCTTTAACTGTGCACCTGTTACATCCCAGACAAGCTCTCTAACCACTAAGTTTAATGCCAGGAGTGAGGTTTGAGGTCTTCCAGCTTTTTGAAAAATTAAAAATGTAGGTGTCTAAGACCAAGAGAGGGTTTGTAGCTGAGCAGAGAAAGTTACCTCTTAGCAGCCAAGATTTAGGTGCCTGACTCTCTGAGAGGGGTGAGATTTAGGATATCCCTTGGCATCTCCCAATGGATCCCATTGATTTTTTTTTTCTTTTTAGATGCTTAAAAATTGCCACACCTGTGTGTTTGTGACCCTAGCCTCTAGTCATCTTAATTTCCTTGTGACTTCTTCTAGTGTTATTCCATACTGTTGAATAGTGTGTGGTACTGTTAATAAAAAGGTTGAAAGAACACTGTAATGTGAGCCCTTACATAGAAAACCAACCTTAATAAGGGTCATTAATAAAGACAAGGTGATACTTATGTGGAAATTGTTGGTGCATCATGGGAAATGTAAACTGACTGGGGTGTCTTGTATGTTGTAGAGAATGGGGATATACTATGACATTGTGAGTCATTGCAAGAGGCTAGCCAAACAGAAATTCTCAGGTTCTTGCCTTTTTGGTGTTTTACCATAAAAGCAGTTTTGATGGAAACCGTTCTGATGGTTATTGGTTAGCAGAAGGCGTTTGTGTAGTGAGAAGCTTATCTTTCCCTCTACCCACTTCCATGTTACAAATCCAAGCGCTTCCTCTCACCTCGGCACTGATTTTGAGCTCTCTTGAGATGTCAGTTATTCATGGCCTCTTCAATCCTATGAAGTCTGTCGCTGCCAAGGCTACATATTGTCTTACAGAAGAAAATTCAAGTGGATTCTTGGAACATAATTATGAATGATGCAAGTCAACAGTGGTCATGCACGATGTGACATAAGGTTTAATCAAATCACCTTTTACTACTACAAGGTACCGTTTGGCTGCAGGACAGTTTGCTTTTATTTGCCCAGCTATAAATAGCTGGCAATAAGAAAGCTATTCCCAAATCGTATGGATGGACTTGCTGCTTCACGGCTTTTGAGCAGCATAAGTTTTTGTCTCCAGTAGAGCTCTCTTCATTGTTTAAATGTTCAGTCTTCTCTCCCTTAGACCAGTGGTTTTCAAATTTTTTCCCTCAGGACCCAGTTGAAAAAAATAATTTATGCCCACAACCAAACACTTACATCTTTGAGCAGTGCATTCCAATCTTTTTGTGGCAACAGCAGCAGGTGCCCTGACACAGTGCCTGAAGGTCTGTGACCTAGTACTGGTTCCTGACCCTGCGTTTTAAAACCACTGCCGTAAACCATGACGTTTGAAGCTACAGTCACACTATTAGTTAGAGAATACAAACTTTAATGCATCTTAAGAGAAGCCATAAGTGTATGTCAGCTAGTACTTTACAGGCCAGTATAACTGAATCTTTTTATGCTTTCTCTGCCTTGCTCCCTTTTTCTTGTATCCGTGAGACCTAGCAGGAGTTTCTGGCTAGCTTTATGATCACCACAAATGGAAATTAAGCTAGGGGAAAAGACTTTTTAAAATAGATATACTGGGAAGCTCTAAAAGAGGTTTGCAGAAGTTGGAAATCTTCAGCAGCACTGCTTCTTCCTTTTGCGATCCTAAGGTTACTGTACTGGATCACTAGAGCATTTCTGAGTGCAATTCAAGACAGTTTCCTTGCCATGTCATATTAGGCCATAGTGTCCAGATTCTGAAGGACTTCTCTGACGACTTCACAGATTTCACTATAAAACATGCCTTTCGTCCCCAGCAAATCTGGAAGATAAATGAAGGTGATCTTTAAATATGGTTTTTAAATAAATCCTAGCTGCAACCATCCTTTTGATGATAGACTTTGCTGTACGTGCTTTACGTCCAGGTTGATTTTATTCATGTACATCTCTTTGCTCAGGTGGGGTGAAGTGGTCCCTCTCCTCTGTAACTGCTGTTGGTGAATTTTCTCTACAAAATTATACTGTATTGCTTTCTATATTCAGTTTATTTTTCAAGCACCATCTGGAAGAGAATGTGTTCCAACCTTTGTTCACTTCCAAGCTTTGCTTGGATAGAAGGAAGTCTTGGCACTGCTTTTATAAGACATATTAAAATGGACCACCATTGACTACTTTTTTTAATGTAATGATTTCTTGTTTCTGCACCTTCAGATCCAATACGGATTGATGGATTATAGTCCAGCTTCATGATATGACAGTAAATAGTGCCAATAAGCATGCCAAGTGAGATCTGGTGCTTTCAGGATCTACTTATCTTCTGTTCTGCTCTCTCTGCTTCCAGTAAGTGAAGCATTAGAAGTATTTTCTCCTGATCCAACTGTTTACCTCAGAAGTAATACAGAATAAAGAGTCTGAAGAGGCGGGGGAAGGCACAAAATTCCCAAACTAAGTATAGTGGGAGCCTGTTCAGGCCAAGATTGGAAACATTTCCAACTCCAAGAAAGATGACAGAGGAACCAGAGAGAATATTACATATTGAATATTGGGAGAAGGGAGAGTAGGAGTAGGTCATATACATACAATATGACACCATCTAGTTTTCTCTCTGTTTAGATGTTGTATCTCTTAGGTTTTAAAAGTTAGACTATGATCACAGTTGTCCTGCAGCCCACATGGACATCTATCTAAGGCTTTTTTAGGGCATAGATATTGTGTACTGTAGTTGGGTGCCCTACTATAAATATGGCTATAAATAGTTGTATAAAATCTCTAGTGGACCTTGCTCTTTCCATTCTGAGTTTTGCTGCTTAGACTTGTTGGATTTCCTTAGAGCCCTTTCCCCACCCTTTTAATTGTCCTTCAGATCCGGCTATTGTATGAAGGCTTGTAAGGAACTATGTGCTTTTCAGCAAGATCAGGAGCAAGTTTGAACTCATTTGACTGCGCTCTGTAAAATGTGCTCTCTCTATGAGGCTTCTCCCTTCAGAAATGTCCCACCTGTCCCCTAAAAAAGTTCATGTAAGGCCTCAGTAGCTTATTTGATAAAAAAGGACTGCAGCTGTATTCGTGAGTCTTGAAAGGAGAGGCATCTTTGAGATAGCCTCTCTCCTAGTCTGTTGAGGGCTTTACTGTTGGGATGGAGACCTTGAACAGGAGATTAAAGAGAATGGGAAGCCATAGACTGTCTTGGCTTTGATTGAGGATCACTCACATAAGAAGGAAAATCTTGACCTTTCCTATTCTAGGGCTTTATTTACTATGAGGAAAAGAATTTGGTTGGTTGCTGGATGTCAGCCATTGATATTCTGGTCACTGCTGCTTTTCCACCTCATACATGTTGTCATTCAGGCATTAAAATTAATTGGTGATAGTGCAAAGGTAGGCATAATTGAGTTCATGCCATTTGGGTAGTGATTAGGCCTACATGGAGAGTGTGGTGAATCGCTTTTGTCAGCCACATTTCATTTTCCTGTTAGTCAGAGGTACTAAGAAGATTAATGCATCACTTTGTGTAATATACAATTGTAAGGTTACTCTGACAGTCCAGTGATGACCAAAAAAAAAAAAAAAAAAAAAAGACTTCATGCACTTTCATTCACCTCCTTTCCTGTCTTCAAGAAGGGAACAGCTCTTCAGTGGATTCAGGTACCAAGGAAGCTGGTTCTTGCTGAAAATTCAGTGTAGCAGGTATGCGTGTTGGGTGGGTTGATGTCAGAAATAGTTCATTTAACCCAGCAGTTCCCAACCTCTTCCTTTATGTGGACCACTGCATTGTCATCAAAAGCTTTTGTGGACCACCATGTAAGCAAGCCACTTTACATTTTTAACATGGCCAGTGGCTGACAGGAGTCAATCTTATATATCAAGCGGTATCAAAAAAAGCAGGCATTACACAAGGATGTTTGTGAAGCGTATTACATTGCGAATAATATAATA
Organism: Podocnemis expansa; assembly: GCA_007922195.1. Lineage (NCBI taxonomy): Eukaryota > Metazoa > Chordata > Testudines > Podocnemididae > Podocnemis > Podocnemis expansa. Next base: position 2,844,647 of record ML682183.1, on the reverse strand, counting down.
TCAAATATGGTGCATAAGAGGAACACAGGGTTGTATTTTATTTTTCCTCACAAATTACTAGTGATCCATGGCCTACAGCGTGGGAATCATTGATTTAACCCAACAGATATCAGCTAAATATCAGTTCACATCAGGAGGCTGGTATGTCATTCTTGGGAACTTCATCTGCTGAGTAGCATGTGTGTCTGAGGGAAGGGGGAACAGAGAACTTCATTAAATTGTTGACAACCATGACCAATATCTTAAACTTGTGTCCTACTGTAAAAGGTCAAGTAAGCAGAGGGCTATAGTAACATATGTGTTCTGAATTCTTTTGCCTAGGAGACAGATTTTTCTCTCCTTTCAAATGTTAAACACTCCTCTGGAAAATAAAGGTTAACCAAAAGTGACCAGAGTGTGCATGGCACCAAATATGATTCCAAAATTATAATCTGCTCTGCTTTAGAATTAATTTTACATTCTTCTTCAAGTGCACATGTATTTCATCATCATTTGCAGATACTCTCACACAGGAGTTTTATTTCTTCTTGCCCAAAACTGATTAGGCTCCAGGCCAGGTTTGTATTGCATTGCATGCTAAGTATTGGAAATAGGAGGGGGCTAACGTGCTGGTCTGCAACTCAGGAGATTTGTTTCTTGGCTTCGCCAGTAGCTTTGACTCTACCTGATTATGGGCAAGTCAATCTCTTTGGCTCTGTCTTCACTGGAAAAAGCTAGTTCAAATTTAGTTCAAACTAACCTCGAACTTATTAGTTCAAATTAACGGCGTGGACTAATTTGAACTAATGTTCAAACTAATGTGCCCTTAGTTCAAACTGAAGTTGGAGCTAAGAGTTAATCCTTGTCTACATTGTGGCTCCTAAAGCTATTTCCTGCAGCCCTCAGTGACACGATTGTTACCAATATTTGCAATATCAGTGTATGGAAAGGTTTCAGTGCTGTGGCCCTCGGGCTACTAATCCTCATGCAGCCCTCCACTAATCCTTGTGCGGCCCTCATGGTGATTTGAGTTTGAGACCCTTGACTTGGAGTGTAGTTAAAGGTGCAAGTTCTTCATAGGTTAGGAGCAAATTCAGGTAATTTTTAGTGGGGGTAATTCTGCTGTGTTCATTTCCCAAGGGCTGTCTCCCTGATCAGACCTTCAAAACTTCAGTTTCTCCCAAACTTCAAATTCTCCCATTGTGGAACTGAAGCTTGATGTTTATAATGTCCTTTGAGATTACTTATTTCAGTTTCTTCTCTTTTCTGACAATTGCATTGAATCTGTCTTTTCGCTGTAGCTTGTCTGAAAAATTAGTAAGTAGACAGCTCTTTACTGTAGATCACCTTTATTTGTGTCCTATCAGGAAAAAACAGCTTTCAGAATTTTCTCCTCCTTTTTGCTCAAGAACATTGATGAGCGCAGAGGTTGTCTTGCCTAGGTTCTGTCTGTCTTTGAAATTACTTAAGGAGCATCTTTAAAGTGCTGGTGGTCTGTGATTTGAGCGAACTAAATGCTACTTGGAGGATAAGGTCAGAGAGGGGTTTATGGTCATCACCCCTCCCCTGCCCTTGTGTGAAAGCTATAAAATGAGGTGAGGGAAAAGTATCAAACACCACCTGGCTCAGATGCAGCAACTATGAATTGTGTAAGTCATAGAATGATGTGCTAAAGATGCCAAAGCAGCTAAAATTTTTGGCTAAAATGTTGCTTTTATATGTCTTTTTCTCCTGCCTTATGCTTTACACAGTAGCTATAACAGATCTTTCTAAAATTTAGGGTTCCTTCCAACGTGATAGTTTCAGCTTATTTGGAATAGAGGAAAGAGGCCTCTCATGAAGGAATACTTTAAACTGGGCGTTCATGCACTGTAAACACTTACAAAACTATGGTTTAGAGGGGTGTCAATTGTGTGGCCCACAAGCCTCTTAGAGAGAGAGAATGTGGCATTGCAAAGCACAGTTTTCCATACACAGCGCTCTGTGATGCCACAAGAGCACTGTAGTGTTTTGGTTGATGGTATGTATGGAGGACTTGAAGTACATTTAAGTCAAATCTGGCCTGCCATGGCATGTGAGTTTGACGGCCCGGTCTAGAAGATTGTTGAGCCACGGTAAGCATACCTTTTAGTCACAGAATCCTGTGTGATATTTCCAGGGCTAGTCATTTATTGCTCTTTTAATTCCATTTGCTAGTGACTACCCATGACTGACAGGTGCAATGTGGGAGTTACTCACCCAGTCTGGATTGGTGGAGTTGAGCCACAAATGAACAATTTCCAGAGATAATTACACTTTTTTGGTCCAGACAGGGACATCAGAATGAACAGTAGGGACTTCCAGTTTGACAAATTATACAGCAATGTTTATGCTTCTATTTTTACTGTAACTGCCAGTCTTTGGTCTGACATATTTAAAAATAGTCTGTTTGTAGCCAAATGCACAGAATCTTAGTGTTTGTTTTAGGAAGCATTGATTTATTTATTTTTTTAATTTTAATATTACACAGGAATTGAGACAAAGTGAAAATAAATGTTCAGATTATTAGCTGAGAGATTAAATTCATCTAAAAGTATGTCATCAATGATAAAATTTAGAAATGGTACACTAATCATTCCCGGGTTGCAGGTTGACAGACAAATCCACACAGGGAGATTTAGAAAAGAAAAAGTCTCCTGATTTTGAAAAATACAAATGTGTTTTTTAGCTATCTCTCAAAGTGCCTGAAGTACAGAACAAAAAATTTTTTAACAACATTTTTAGGACATAAAACTCAAAAAACTGTCGCTTTATTTTAAAACAGCTTAAATAAAATTGGTTGTGAAACTTCTTCAGGTTTTTTTTTCCCCCCAACACAGGCTCTTGAATAATTTTGATTTAAAAATTATGCTGAATTTAATAAACCTAATTTTCCACATAGTTAAAAATATTTTCTTTACCAAAAGAGCTACCCATACTCAGCTGGGAATACACTTCAAAAAGCTGCTGAAAATGCAAATCGTACATAATTTAAAATTTTCCACCATATGATCTTAATGTTCCTGATTAATGTTTTGTTTTTAAAAAAATCTGAAATCTTTAGATTTAATTTTCTTCTAACCAGCTGTATAGCTGTCTGCTCACTCTCCAAATTAAATAGTTAGGTAGATTATATGAAGCCTAATTATAATGTTGGTTACATCAGTGTAATTCCATTGACTCCTGGGAGATTGTTTTTGATTTCCATCAGTGTCAGAGCAATATAGGCTCTGAAAAACTTTAACAATATATATTTAATCACAGGTACAGAATGGAGTCCACAAGAACGACATATATGTATAATTTGTATGGAAAAGGCAGTTAGTACTGATATTTCTAATTGTGTAAAATCTGCCACTTTGCACATGTATGTATGGCCACATAGATTATGAGGCAAAACACTTCATAAAGTAGTGGAGGTTTGATATCATCTATTTTTAAACCCTTAATAGACAGCTGTAGTTTCTCTTAGACACTGAGATTAGCTTGGAAGTTTAAGGTTGAAATCACACTGGTGGTGGGGGACAAAGACTTAGAAATATGGAAATAAAAAGTTAAAGGTCACTTAAATGCTTGACCTCTGTTCTCAACCCTTACTGATCTCTAAAATTGTGTTTCTTCAAAAGTAGACTATAGCAACAAAATTGGTGCTAAAATCAAGCTGAAATCTCCCTCTCAAAAAAGAGTTAAGTGCTTTCAGATACTGCCCTTGATTTTCACTGCCAGTTTTTGTAACTCTGCTAGCATGTTTCCCCATTTTTTCAGATGTTTCCCCTTCTGTGTGTGTTTGTTTGTGTCTCTTTCACACAGCAAGAGCTCATTCCCCTTGGTATTATAGGTGGTTAGCAGAATTATTTCAGATCATCTCAGGACAAATCTGTTAGAATCTGTGCAATTGTAGCCTATCTGGTGAAGATGCTCTTCTGTGCCAACCAGGGAGAGCTCTCCCATTGCCATAATAAAATGACCACCACAAGAGGCGGTAGCTATTTCTTCTGCCAACATAGTGCCGTCTACGCACTTGCTTAGGTCAGTGTAGCTTGTATCAGGTGGGGTGGCTTATTCACACCACCAAGCGACATAAATTATGCTGATATAACCTGTTGTATAGATGAGCCCCCAGAAACTGCTCTAAGGAGCATTCGCTGTTCATTGAACTCTGAAATGTCTCTCTCTCTCTAATTTACACCATTATGTTACATATCACACAGGCCTCAGAATAAGTATATATTGTTTTCAGTGTCTGTACAAATGGGTGAGAGTTAGTAAGCTCGTAAATAGCTTTCATTCTGAAACTGACATTAAACTTTTTTATGGATGTGTGAAAACAAGAAGGGGGGGTGTTAATGTTTTATTTTTCCTCATTTTTCTGTAGGAATGAAATTTAATTTAAATACAAGTATGTGTGTGGGGTGAGGAGAGTAAAATCTCAAGCAGCTTGGATTTGCTCATCCATAATATCACTGTTCACATGAAAGAATAGGTAAAATTCATCTTTTATTTAAGAAGTGAATTTATATGGCTTCCTCATTTGTTTTGTTCTAGTTTTCCAAACCAGGCCTAACAGAGTTAAAGTATGAGTGTTGGTATATTCTGAGAGGTTGTGTTCACCAGGGATCTAAGAAAGGAAAGTATAAAGTCTACCTGCTTCTTTAATCCAGTGTAGCTGGGAATCTACAAATTACCATTTCCTTTCTAAACTTATAACTAAGCTGTAATAACTAGGAGCATATTTTCTGATGATCAGTGGTTAGCTCTTGGCTTTTGACTCTGGGTGAGTGTTAGTTGCCAAGAAATACTTGGCCCAGAAATTGTTGTTGCTGTTACAAACCATGTGATATTAATGAATGTTCAACTTCATATTGCATTTATTAACAATGCATAGCATATTTACAGTCTGTCAGCTAAAAGTCAAACTGCCTACTGCTATGGAAACTGCATAATGCATGCAGCACTGATCTTCTCTTAGCACAAGGGTCTGCAACCTGAGGCTCTGGAGCTGCATGCGGCTCTTTGGCTGCCCCACCCTGCAGCTCAAGGCTTCCCCCTGCCACCAGGGGACCTTGTGGGTAGCCTGCACCAAGGTCGGGGCTCCCCCTGCCACCAGGGAGCCAACCCTGTGGGGGGGACACTTTTGGTTCGAGGCTTCCTTTCCCTCCACCAGGGTACCCCACATCAGGCACCCTGGCCCAGCTTCCCCCACGAGGAGGCTAGACCCATTGTGGCTCTCAAAACACTTGGCTATGGAAAGAATTTTTAAAAATGGCTCTTCTTATTTCATGGGTTTTTGACCCGTCTTAATAGCTATTAACTGCTGTAACAGTAACTGCTGGAAAAGTAGGCCTTCACTCCAAAAATTCTGTTGTCTTTCTAATGCTTTAGTTCTACACATAGCAAACATATTGTTGTATGTTATTATATAAAACTATTTGATTCAGGCTCACAATTAAGGTGCCTCAACATCTTTTAACTGGGGTCTTGCTGGTGAATGGTCATGTGAATTAGCATTCTCTGGGTTAAATTTCTTCACGTAAAAGAAAATTGTCTGGAAGGCATTTTAAAATAGTCACACAAGCATCGGCTCACCATATTGCTAGTACATAAATAAGATTCAGACGGGGGTTCTTTCCATGTCTGCTTGTTAACTACAAATGTAGAAAGTACATTCCACTAACAGCAGCCTCAGCTATCCAAAACTAGCTTTTTCCTATTTGTCTAATGGTAGAATATGGAGTCTACGAACTAAAAATATAATTTGAATTGAGCATGGTATATAAAGTAGATACTTTCATTTTCTTTCAAAACAGTGGGGGAGCGGGGACCTTGAGAGCAGTAACTAGGACTAAGGGTCGTGCCATGGTAAAAGGGAGAGTGTGACAGATGGGCCATTTTTAATACTTATTTGAAGAGTAAATCTAATAGGTTTGTTTCACTTCATATTCCAGTTATAACACCTATATGACTTATTACAGGTTGGCAAAATTCATGCAAAACTTGATCGCCATACTAGAAGAAAGGATTCTATAGCATTAACTTCAAAGAGAAGAGAAATTGTGGCAATTTTGGATCATTTGTAAACCTGATGAAAGCTGCTGCTGCTGCTCCTACCCAAGTTGGAGGCCAGCTGCTTTACATAAATAGTACGCTTTTCAGTGCAGGGGTTGTCTTTTTTTTATTCTGTGTTTCTACAGTATCTAGTGCATATGTGTCCTGCTCCATGATAAACGCTAAGCCTTTCCACATTACAAATAAATAGTATTAAAACACATCGAGTATGAGCTGCACTGCTGCTGTAGTGGCCTTTTGGGGTCCGACATCTACGTGACTGCTACCAAAAGAAGTAGTTATGAAATACTGACTTGGCTCTGAAACGCCTCCAGCTACTCATATTAAACCCTGGTTTTTCTAGTAGTGGATATAAAAAATCTTATTGTGTGGCTGATCTAGTGAGTGAGTCCTCAGTTCATAATCTCTTTATAAAAACGTACGCGCATTAACAGGACGTATTTAATAGACACACTGCCTCGATGAAAGAATGCTTTGTGGAAGGAATCTTTTGTGCATTTCTGGATCTCTCGGCGATTCCTGTGGAGCTTCCCAAGTCTCACTGACACAGAAAGGCAGAGGAAAAGACCTTCTCACTTTAAGCCTGAATAGAGAATAATGGGGGGGAGAGAAGGGAGTGGGGGTGGGGAATCGGTTGCTTGGAATGCGGAGATGATCGGTATTGGAACTCGGGATCTGAGCATTTAACACTCTTAGTTCTTCCTACCCCCAACTGGGGCTTTGCATTTACAATGAGGCCCAGGCTATCCCTGAAGTAAAAGTGGTTCTTTTGCGAAGTCAACAATAGCAGTTTCTCATCCCAGTAAGTTGAGAGCACTTTTCTCAACCCAGGTAGCCTTTTTGTGTTAAGCAGCAACATTAGATTTGTCAGTCTTATCGATGTATAGTAAAGATAAGAACCATTTCGTTTTTTTTCCTTCCCCACTTTCATTTCTTGTCCAGTGTTTCGGCTATTGATTTGGCTAATGTGTGGACTGACATTTTTAGTTTTTGACACACCATAGACTGTTGCCATGGAAAGGATTTTCTTTAAGTAGCGAGGTCACAGGTTTCTTTTGTTATGAACTGACAAACTGCTTAAGTTGCACAAGGCGGGAGTAGATGTTCATATCTAAAGAAGAGCGAAATCCTGATTTAATAATGAAAATCTCCCCTCCCCTTTGTTCTCCAAAGCCAAGAACATAAATGCATTATTCTCAAGATATCATGCTCTATACTGAGGAAAACAATTCATGTGGTGTTGATTTCTCAGCAACCAAACTGCCCACCAGCACAAACTTTTTTGTTTTTTAACTAAGCTTACCAACTGTAAGTATTTCAGTTTTATGATCCACCTAAGGTGCAAAGCTGGGGAGCCCAAAATCCCAAGCAAGAATCATTTTTTGCTCTTGCCATTTCCTCCTCCTCTCTCAGAGAGCCTTGATCACCTGCAGCACACCCTCCACACTGGCACCACAATCCTAATCCTGGCCCTCAGTGGAGCATAGTGGAGATTGGCCTACCCCGGCACTCGCTCACAGCGATGAGTGCTATCCTGCAGGGCTTAGTTCAGTTTGCTACTCCATGCATTGAAACCTGGTAAGCATGTGTTTGCAGTACCACTCGGGTTTGGTCCAGCCACCTCTGCTATATACTATGTTGTCCCTAGACTGTAAACACTGTGAATTGAAGCATCTTTGGTTACCATTTATATAATGGACATTATTATTAGTGTCACCTCCCACCCGCTGACTAACTGGGGAGGCAGTAGGAAATGAAGAAGTACTAAGGTGGATGCTTCCTGTAGCTATAGACTCCTTTAGAGAGAGGCTTGCAACAAGCCTTTTCTTGATGGGAGGGCTAGTTATCTGGTAGATTCAGCTTCTTCAGAAACACTGGAAATGTTTAAGGAAAAACAAGAACAAATATTGAAGAAAGGGACAATTTTTTTACATATCTCCTATCTCGTCCCTCTTTTTTTTTTTTTCTTCTTTTTTTAGTAACAGCTGTACTTATCAAGAGGCAGGTCCAGGGACTGTAGAAATGAGGCGGAACCCAATAAACCTGAAGAGCGTCAGGCAGTGAGCAGAATTAAACTTATGAATGAATTGGGAGTCTATAGATTCCAAGATGGCAGTCAAGGAAGCACAGCCACAAGTGGCCACGAAGACTAGCAAAGCTTCTAATGAAAGCCAAGAAACTGAGAAGGAAAACCGAAGAAACGCGTACCCTCGGGTAACTTCAAAGGAAAGCAAACGTAGCTTGGATTAAAATGTGTGAGGAGCTTGTATTGTCATGGTTCTGCAATGAGTGTAGAACTGCTGGCTGGCATGAAATAGAAGAGGATCAAGTTTCTTCCACCCTCCTTCAATACTTAAAGTAGTCTCATCTACCTACATAATAGGAAAACCTCTTGTGCTGGTTTGAGGTAGATACTATGAATGAAGAATTTCTGTTCTGAGCCACTGAGAGTATAAAATATTCTTGTCATATAAATCTCTGAGTCCCCCATTTTCCACATGCCCAGCTACTCTACATAACATCTTCGTGCAGCAGGAAGTTAGGTGATTCTAATAAGCGCGTGAATTTTTGAATGAAGGCAAGAGTCCTATCCTGGTACTACTATAACCTCCCTCTTTAAATGGGTCAGTTTCCAAATACAGTCTGGTTCATTGAGCCTCTTCTTGCAGAAGAAGGCATTTCTCCAGAACTAGCTCTCCTCATGGAAGTGATGGCCAAAATCCTTGATTTAAATCATCTTCCAGAAATGAAGGGTGATCCATCCTTTCCTGAGCCCTTAAAAACCAAGACTTAAAGGACTGTTGTTTTAAACCAAGCACATAATTTGGAGTTAGATTTCAAAATGTGAAAATCTGTCATGTTTACTGTGTTTGTCTTTTTCTTTACATCATCAGAAAAAGGGAAAAAACAAACGAGAGTAGTGGGCATATTGATTATTGTATATTTGATTACATCACCAACAGAAGTTGGTCCAGTAAGTGTTGCATCCCCCACCTTGTTTAATTTTTTAAGTTTAATTGAGTTTAATTTTGTTTGTCGCCTCTGTTCCCTCACACATGTTCTTTGGGATGAAAGCCGTCTAGTTCTTTGACTACAATATTTCTGGGTTGTGAGGGTAGATCCCACATTTTCTGTATTTGACACAGTGAATTCTGAGTTTCTGAAAACAAGTAGTGGTGATTTTGAGATCTTGGAAATGAAATGAAGAGTTTCAACCCACAGGGCTGGGAAAAAAAAAAAAGCAGTTTCTATTGTTTGAGCCAGAAACCAGCTGCTGTAGAGGTATGGATATTGACAAGCTTGCATTTCTGGTCCTTCTTCACTACACCCTCCACACCCTTCAGTATTTTATCCCAATTATGGGTTTCTGAGGAGTTGTCATACAAAAAAACAAGATGGAAAAAAACACAAAATCATTTCTAATAAACCCTATGTAAGAAAACAAAATATTTCAAAAAAATTTATATTGAAAGAATATGGTGAAGATAAAAAATGAACTCCTATTTATTACAGGTGGCAATTTCAGACTGAGTTACTTGTGTTCCTGTGCCTGGAGGCTCTAACACTCATTTTAAATGTGCTGGTAGCAAAGCTTCTAGGCAGTCATTTGATTTGCATATTTTAATTTACTTGATTTCTTTATATGAAGATTCAGACCTTATGGTTTGCCTCTGTAGGTTTGTTTTATGGGTTTTGTTTTTGTTTTTAATAAAACCTCTATGCTTCATTGTAAAATTTTACCCCAGTTATCAAAGTCAGAGAATAGGGTGGTGGTTCAAGAGTTTTTTTTTCCCCTCCTCAGATTGGGATATCATAAATACTGTTAGGTAACCAAAATGTCAATTTAAGGACAAACAAGCAAGCATTTCTCATTAGAGCATATATTTTTTATGGGAGAGGATAACTCTTTGATAATAAGGTGGGCCTACAAGCCATGGTTTTCCTTTGAATATTTGATTTCCTCTGGATAGCATTAAATTAACATCTCTTAACCCTGAGCATCTAGCTTGTGGCTCTGTTCTTGACTTCTGTCCAAAACTTAGTTCACTGATCTTTTGAAATAATTTCTGCTTTCTATTGTTGATGATAATGATGTCCTCAGCAGTTTGTTCAGTTATTTCACTCGTGCTTTGTATGAAGAAATTGCTTCAATTGCACATAGACTTTTCCTGATCATTAAAGAAAGATGGTCAACATAAGTTTTATTGAGCTGATTTAAAAATATTCTGTGCTTTCATGACAGCTTCCAAAGGGATAGCCGTATTCGTCTAGTCCAGCAAAAAACAAGAAGGAGTCGTGTGGCACTTTGAGACTAACAGATAAATAGTGTGCTCTGAAGTATTTTTTAATAGCATGAAAATATTTTTATAGGAAGCAGAAAATCCCTATTATTTATTCATAAGGGTCTTCTGGATGAGCCCAAAAGCAATACCACCAAATGTGCTCTACGCTAGAAGCTCCTGAACATTACTGCTTCACTTACCACCTTAAAAATTCCAGACGGGTTTTCCTGTTACAGTGTGACCTGATCCTATGACTTACCCTTCCCTGCATTTATTTTCCTTCCATTCTGTAAGCTCCCCCATCTTCACAGCGTCTGACAAAGTGGGATTTTCTCGCACAAAAGCTCGTGCAATGAATGAATTTGTTAGTCTTTAAGTGCCACAGGGCTCCTTGTTTGTTTTGCTGAAGAAATTCTGATAACCACCTATAATACCAAGGAGAACGGGCTCTTGCTGAGTAAAAGATTTACTCAAACATACACAGAAGGGGAGAAACATTTCAAACAATGGGGAAACATGCTTACAAAATTAAAAATTGACAGTGAAACTCAAGCACAGTGTCTGAAAGCACTTAACTCTTTTTCAAGAGGGAGATTTCAAGTTAATTACAGCTCTAATCCTGTTCTAGTCTATTTTTGAATTTGTTAGTCTATAAAAGTACCACGAGACTCCTTGTTTGTTTCACCTTAAAAATGTTTGTGAAATGAGTGGATGGAGAAGTACGCTCAACTATGACTACTGGTACATGAACCAGAGTTTGGGGATCACTGCACCCATCCCTCTTTCTCCATGCCCTTTGTATATTTACAGACACCTGTCTGACTCTGAAGTTTTAGTTGCAGCTTTATCAACCATAGGAGCAGCAATCAACCTCTTTCAGAGCTTGGATAAGAGCATGTGTATCAGCTTCCCTTGGGGCAGTATATTTAGGAGACAACTGACCTTCAACACAGCTAAACTAGCTATGTCCACAAAGTGCCACCAAATACACAAAATAAAACTAAAATAACATTTTATCCCGGGGGTGGGGGGGGGTGGAGATGAGGCAGCTACTTGTTAGAACAGAGAATTTGCCAAGAGAAGTGTGATGACTTCAGAACGACTTATATTTATTCCCATAGTACAGTGGTGGTTTCTTTAGCCATTTTCTGTGATGTGCTGTTTAAAGGTCAGGTCCCAAACCCACAACAAGTTTCATGAACGTGAGTTTCTGCACTGCAAAGGAAGTTGTTACAGATTTGTGGCATTAGATACTCCCAAAGGCAGATTGCTGGAAGCTGTCCACACTTTTGTTTAGGATTTTTAAGTTTCTTGTGAAGCCTGTTTTAGACTCCTTTATTTTCTAGCTGCATAGACCAAATGTAGCTAAATCATTTCTAAAAAACCAATGTAACAAAACTTGTAACTGTTTTTAAAAAGGGAAGGGAAGCTTGAGATTCAGTCAGTTTTACAAATGAGTTGTGTCAGAGCAGGTACAGTACCTGAAGGTAGTCACCATGCCAGTTTGTGTGACTTTATAATAACTTTCTGGTTTTGGCTTTTTTTAAAGAATTTTTTCCCTTCCCCTGTTGCTGTGTGAAAAAACCCACACAAACCTGGGAAAGTGACTCTACATGTGGTGTTGTCAAACGTACAGATAAGCAAATTCTTATCTGTGTTTCTTTTCAGTCTGTTACCACTAATCTTAGGTTTTCATTGATTTCTACAGAAGTTATGAGCGCCTTGCACTTAAACCCTGCATACCTATTTCAGTCCCATTATTGGATACGTAAGTGCCTGCCTTTGGACACCTACTTTTTAAAGTTTTGTCATTGACTTACGTGGCAAAGAAAAACAAGCAAGGAAGCCTGTGGCAATTAAAGACTAACAAATTTTGTTTGTTTGTTTGTTTGTTTGTTTGTTTGTTTGTTTGTTTGTTTGTTTGTTTGTTTGTTTGTTTGTT
>ML682183.1:2748727-2832349 GCA_007922195.1 Podocnemis expansa | reverse complement strand
GTTTGTTTGTTTGTTTGTTTGTTTGTTTGTTTGTTTGTTTGTTTGTTAGGACTCCTTGCTTGTTTTGCTGAACTAGACTAACATGGCTAACTCTTTAGAATATCAAAGAAAGGTATTGTAAAACTTCAGTCTTTTGCAAAGTGATTCTATTAAAAGTTAAATTCTACAAATTGAACCATAAATACACATTGGTTCCTGTTTACTTATTGATGATATGGACGTACTACAAAAATTGCTGTACATCCATCAGAACAGTTCTTTTTTTTAAGCCAACGGCTTCAAATACAGTGTCAGGCAAAAATTAGCAGAAATTATTTGGACTTTGTATTTTTTCAGTGTGATACAAGTTTATATTATGAAATGCAACTAGGTTGGTTTAAATGAGTTTTTAAGAAACACAAGATGTAGTGAACCCATCTGGGAAATCTACTGGTCTAAGCAAAATATGTAAAGGAAAAATTATTACAAATGGCACACTGCTGATAAGTTAGTGCTCCTGCAAGCTCTTAAGTGGAACTCTATGAATGCTGAGTTTTCAGTGTGAAAGTCTCAGTTCTGTGCTGATTGAATATTTGAAATGTCTTCTGCTTTCTATCCTATCCTGTTTCTGAAGGAGGAAGGAAAATACTGTGTATGGTGGGGAAGGTATTGTACCAGCACCACCAATTAAAGGCAACAGTATAAAGGAGATAAATATTCTGTCAGCTGGCCATTTGGATCAAGCTTATCAAAGGGGAACTTGCACTTGGGTGCTGGTCAAGAGTGTTAGATCCATAAAGAAAAGTGCCAAAAAAAAAAAAAAAAGGATTTCCTTTCTCTGTTGGGAATTTTATAACTCCATGTTTGTATTAGAATCTCCAACCTTTTCATCTTAAAGTTGATGGTTTGCTCTGGAATGGACTGTCAAACATGTATGGTGCATTTAACTTGCTTCCCTCTCTATTTTTATCTTCCCTAACCCTTCACTTTTCCAGTTATTTATATGAACTATATAGGGGGAAAAAAAGGAAAATAGTATTTTGTTGTTCTTGTATGCTCTTCAGAATGGAATAATAAGCATTCATTAATTTCCATCTGATAAAACTGTATTATTAATATGTTGGTGACTAAAAATTGAAACAGGAAATGACCTGAGTTACAGTTTCCATGACACCCTGTCATTCGTATGCAGTTCTCAAGAAGATGAAAGGCCAAAGCAGTCTTTTGATAGTGAACAACTAATTGGATGGCTGATAGTGGGAGTTTTTTTAATGTGCAAAAATAAAGGAGGAAAAAGTGGAACAGCTGTGTTTTTGGTGCAGATGAATAATCCCCAGATAAAACAATCCAAGGACAAGGAAACCTAGTGGTCTCTATAGCCAAGGGAAAAACTAAAAACAGTGAAAGCAGAACAAAGATTGCATTTTATGGGCATTTGTATGTTTATGTTTAACTCCAAAATCTACACACCAGATATTAACTCATGCACATTTTGAAACTTGCTTTGCAGAATTATTTTGTTCAATACAAAATATGGGGTTTTTTTTTTGCTTTTATCATTCTGTTCTCAGAAAATGAGCAGACGCTAATCTGTTTTTTCAGTCTGTCATGTTTAGAAAGATGTAGTGCTGATGTGCCTAGTTAAGATAATATAAAGCTGAAAGCAGTTTCTCTTTAGTTACTGTAACTCATTGAAATTTAGTTAACTTAGGTTGAAAACTCACATTTCTAAGTTGCTCCTCTAATTCAGTTTGGTGAAATGGCAACAGTACACAGAAGCATAGAAATATGTTTTTGAGTGGCAACATAGATTTAAAAACAGTGAATCCTGTACACTGAAGAGGATTCTGCTAAGCCGGGATACAAACGTACCCCTTCTGCAGACAATTTCCGAAAAGTGGCGTCAGAACATGAGTTTTTTCAATAAGGTAAAATAAAGGACTCTGATCACAAACCATTTCACGGTAAGGCAGGGGTCTTAAACTCAAATCACCACGAGGGCCACATGAGGACTAGCAGAGGGCTGCATGGGGGCTAGAACATTAGCCTGAGGGCTGCACCACTGAAACCTTTTCATACAACAATATTGCAAATATCAGTAACAATAGTGTTGTTGAGGGCCACAGGAAATAGCTTCAGGGGCCACATGTGGCCCGTGGGCTGCCTGTTTGAGACCCCTGCTATAAGGCAATAAGCCATATTTAATGTAATTATGTATCTCTGACAGTTTAAATCAAGTTTTATTGCATAGGGGCAAACAGACTTCTATGACTTACTGATGTCACTGTAGGTGGATTGAGGATGATTCCACCATTACATTAGGTAACAACAATAGAAACCATGAATTTTGAAGCCCACTAAGAGCCATTGCTCCTCTTATCATCCTTATTTTTCCCAGTTTGGGAATGCCCAGTACCTGGTAACTTAGCTTTCATTTTTACTGAAGGGAGAATGTTTGAACTAGTATAAATGAGTTGCAGTGAAGCGACCTAAGTTGTTTGGTTTGGATAAAGTCGTGGAATTCAGAGTTCTGCTTCCACTTTAAAAGGCGATCAGACTGTTTTCCTTAGTTTCCGGTGCAATTTTGGCTTGGAATGCAGAAGTGGGACCTGAAACCCGATCTGAATAATGATGGGGGGATGTTGGCTGCATGGGAAGTGGCTTAAGATTGCTTGAGTGCTTTCCAGTGGTTTACCTGTGGCATCTTGGGTCACAGAGCACAGATCAAGTATATGTTCTGATGTCCATTTCACAGATCAAAATGAATCTTTCTTGTGGGGTTTGTATATTGGATGAACACATTCCTCAGAGGCATGATCTGCTTTCCAGAAAGACTTTCGATGTGTATCCCCAGTATTTGTGATAGCTGGTCTAGTTGGCTATATGCAATATGGGATGAGGAAATGACTGTAAAGAGGGGTCAGGCTATATGGGGTTTGGTGGTTTATATCTATTTACCAGAATAATATTCCCCATTTATTTATTACCAGCCCTCTTGACAAAACAGAATACTTAATTCCATGACTTCAGCCACTTCACTGCTATCCTGAAATCAGGCGCAAAAAAAAAAGTGCAATCTGCAAGTGTTTTGCAAAGCTTATACCCCTTCTGATTGGAGCAATCAGAAAGAACTTTCTTTCCCAGAGAACTATGGAAAGAATGGGGAAGCCAGCAAAAGAAACCAAACTCTTGGAATCTGTCAGTGCAGATCATCTAGAGTGATAGACAGAGACTGTGGAAAATCTTGACTTCGTGCTCTCAAGTTGAAAGGCATGAGCCATATTTCACCATCTTGGAGTGGTTCAGCCAACCACAAAGAGCCCATCAAAAGTCACAGCAAATGTTATTGCGTTGCAACTCCTTAAAAATAGTTGGATGCCCACAGAGAAAAGTTATCACATGGACATAAAAGCAAAATTCCAGAAATTATTTTCTCAGTGGCTCAAAGAGCCTGTTTTCTGTCACATACACCTTCAGAGATGTTAACCAAGCCTTGACAGTGACAAAAAATCATAAGTCTGTCGGGGCAGATGGAATGCCTACAGGATTTCTTAAAAACTTGAGAGCCAGGTAAATTATTGCTTGCATCACTTTTTACAAAAGTGCACAGTACTGGGGAAGTGCCAAAAGAATGGTGGAAAGCAATGTTTATAGCACTTTTCAAGCCTGGTAATCACTGAAAGTAGAGCCAGTTATCGACCAGTCTCCTTAGTCACCACCTCATTCAAACTGATGGAAAGAATATTGCTTTCCAGAATGGCTAGTGGTATTGAGCAAGTTCTACTTAAAGAGCAGGCAGGGTATTATTCAGACAGGAGCTGTCATGATCAGGTAGCTGCCTTGCATGGATATGTTCAGGCAGGTGCTCAGCAGTGGCTAAAGCCAGGAGCTCTGTGTGTCTGGCCTCTCTCCAGCATACAACATAGTTAGGGGGAAGGCCTTTCTACTAAGCTCTGTCAAGTAATAATCCCATGCCAGTGAATTATTTGCCAACTGACCTCAATGACGGGCAATTGCTGTTTCCAGATCTACCTGGATGGTTGAGTCAGCAGCCTTAGAACACAGAACTCCAGACTCCCCCAGGACTCTGTTCTGGCTCCTACACTCTTCAACCTCTGCTCAGGAGACATGCCAAACCCAACATCTAGGAAATTTATATATGCAGACAGCATTGCTCTGGCCTTAAAACATACAGATCTTCAGATCATCAGCCATACGCTCACGAATGGCCTCTCAATAATAGCAGACTACTTCCAAAACTGGAAACTTCAGCCAAATCCCAAAATAACAATGGTCTTTGCTTTCACTTGGATAATGAGGATACCAAAACTGAGCTCGAAGTGATGTTCTGCAGTGAGCTAGTTAAACATGAAGTCATTCCAGAATATCTAGGATGACTTGGCTTGCAACTTGACTTTCAGTCAACACTTTGAGAACACCCAAAACAAGACTAAGACTAGGGTGAGCTTCATAAAATGGCTGGCAGGAAGACCCTGGGCTTCTGGTCCCAGAAGACTTTGCACAGTGCCATTAACCTTAGTCTACTCTCCAGCAGAATACCATCCACTGGTATGGGTCAGGAGCTCTCATGCTGGGCTCCTGGATTCCTGACTAAATGGGGGCATTGTGGATAATCTCAGGAGCATTAATGTCAACTACAACAGACTGTTTCCCTGTTCTGTCCCATGTTTGCCTTCCAAAAATACAGAGGGACACCAAAACCTCCAGTTTTCTCTCCAGCGTAAACCAAAATACCAGAATCCCCCTGCACAATAACCTGAAGAGTCATCCTAGAACCAGATTAAAATCTTGGAACCCCTTTTGGACTCTTAATGATATTTTGATGGATTTCAGTGGCATGTAACCAGGGATATCGCATCAGTCCCAAGTAAGTACCTTATTACTGACCCTGCTGAAAAACTGCCAGGCTTTGATCTCAGATGGAAAGAATAATGCATACTTAACTACCCAAGAACATCATGTAGAATATAAACAAGGAGTTCAGTGACACTTTTAAAGACTGACTAATTTATCACATGAGTTTTTATGAGAGAGAATCCCATTTCATCATACTCTTGAAGATGGGGAACTCACAGAATGGAAATTTATTAGTCTTTACAAGTGCCACCAGACTCCTTGTTTGTTTTTTTTCCTGAACTGGACTAACATAGCTACCACTTTGGAACATCACATAGATTATGTATCCAGAAACTCTTCCAATGGAAAATGAGAAGCAGCCTGGCCTGTAATTGTGGGCCAGAGCCTCAAACCATAGGCCATATGTGCGCTCTTCCTGTCCTAAGGATTCATATAAGAGTAGCCACACTGACGTTCACTGATTTACTTCTGATCCAATGAACTGGCTTTCAGACTTGGACATTGACATATACATTGATAGAAAAGAAGAAGAATGAATTGCAGGAAAAAGAGCTGAGTTCCTTTTTTCTTGCTGATGCAAAACTTAGTTGTCATCTGTGTAGACTGAAAACCATAGCAGGCAATTATATGTCACATCTATATAATGGTTCACTTTCACATTAGACACACATCCTGCTTAGTCCATAGGTTCAGAAATACCAAGGTTAGAAGGAACCATTGTGATCATCCAGTCTGACCTCCTGTACAAGAAGAGACTGGGGTTCTCAACCTTTTTATTTTCCCAACATTGTTAGGAGCCCTCCCAGACGTGCCTGAGACAAGGATGCTCCCCTCCTGTACAAGCCACCACTACTGAGGCTTTCCTTACCGCTGAGGTTCCTCTGCTGCCGGCAGTTTTGCCTGCGACTCAGAGTAGCCCCTACTGCCAGGAAAAACTTAACCCCATGGGCACTTCTAGTGATAGTTGGCTTGAGAAGCACCCCCCCACCACCACCACAAAGATCAGCCACTGCAAGTGCTTTTGGCGGTGGCAGGCTTAATAAACAAGGTCCGCTGCCGTAAAAAGTGGCCACCGTGAGGCCTTTCAGCAGCAGTTTTTAATGGGGCAGCACCCTTCCACTACAGCTCACCTTTTTACTCAAAGATCCAGCGAGGGATTCTTTTAGCGGCCAGGAAATGGGGATTCCAGCAGCAGCAGCTTCCTTGTGGCACCACACCCACCATAGCTGCTGTGCTATGACCACTGTTCCCTCTAAGCTGTGCGCGTGTGCGCATGCACACAGGTCATAATGCCTGCGCACACAACAAAATAAAGCGTGCACAAAAAAATTCAATAGTGCTAATATTGGTGCTCACAAAGAAATGTTTTTGTGCACACAAAGAAATTGTTTGCGCACACAGCCTACGAGTAATTAGAGGGAACATTGGCTATGACTCACATCTCTGTCGTGACACAGCAGTTGAGAACCCCTGACATAGGCCATTGTTACTGCTGGTATCATATTCCAACTCCTGATCCTCTTGGCAGGAATAAAAATCAAACAAAGTGGTGATGGCCAGTTCTTTAGCTAGTGTAATTTGGCACGGTTCTTAGTCTAGGTGGAGTCTGTGCTTATTTATATGCTCTAAGGCAGTGGTTCCCAACCTTTTCTCTGCCATGGCACACTTTGATACCTTTAATTATTTTGAGGCAGACCACCCTATAGTTGCCAAATGAACTCATGAATATTCTTGAGGCAATCCAGAACTCTTTGTGTAGTTTTCCAAAAAATTCTGAGGCACACTTGCTCAGCCCTGAAGGCACACGTGTGTGCCACGGCACACTGGTTGGGAAACAGTGGTCTAAGGCACTAGCCTGGTAAAGCCTCTTGCAGACTTTCAGATACTATGACAGCCTCGTGTATGTTCAAAGAGACCTTTTTGAATGATATCTTTGACAATGTAAGATGCTTACTGTAAAATAAGTTGGACTAAATTAGGTCTCCAAAGCATCAACAGCAAATCTATATGGCTCAGCTTTTAGATTAAAAATTTGGATCATTATTCCACACAGTTCATCTCTTTATTCCTCTTCAGAGAGCTATTCATTTAATTTTAAACTTTTTTTTCAGCTTTAGAAAATGATCTTCAGCTAAGAACCTGCATAAATCTGAGAGAAACTTCTTACATTTTTAAACCAAATGGACCTAAAGGTTAGGAGTGCCCCTAGCCTGGAAGAAGATCCAGGGCTCTGGCATCAACATTCAGGGCTCAGGCCCTATGAGCCCGGCGCCAGCGTTTCCCCTGCTGAAGGGAAGGTATTCTGTATCCAGTCTTTATTTGTTCTTCTGGTATGAAGACTGCCTGCATTTTAAATTGTCTTAAGAATGGGTTTGAGGACTGAATGTTTCTGAAATAACCGTCAGACCGTCAAAGGAATTTTGAGAAGCATCTGTTTTGTGATGGGTAGCACCCAAGCTAAATAATACTTATAGTGATTTTTAGGAAATGAATGCAATGATGAAACCGTACAGAATCTTGCTCCCAATGGTCTGATGTGAAATTTACTTTTTGAAAACTGGAATGACTGAATACCTCTAGGTTAGGTTAACATGAACTGTAAGTTTTTCTAATGTTCTGCCTAACTTAGCCCTATAGCGATCTATTGATTTTCTTCAGGTTAGAATTTGTTTTTTCCCATAAGCCTTTAATGGGAGATATCGGTTGTTCAGCTGTGGCTGCGAGTTTACCTCTAGCTGTACACAGACTTGTGAGCAATCTCTATCCTATGATTAAAACATGTTATTGATTCGATTTTATTTGTTTATTCTTTGGAGTGCTTGTAAGGCAACCTGTTACCAGCTAGCGTCTAGTCAGGAATCAAAATTAGCATTCTGGATGAAACTTACTACGGAGAGAATCTCCATGTGGGCTTTATTTGCTCAATGTTTTTGCTAATTCAAATGACAGTACCATATCCTGATCATCTCTTCCCCCCCCCCCCATCCTCCAATTTGCTCTATCAACTAATTTAAGTCCTGCACTTGATTTCTGATGTTGGTCCTTTGATTTTTAAAGATTTTTAATTTTTGTAAAATTACACCACTCCATTCAGAAAACTTGGGTGTGCGGGGGGGACAGGGAGAAATGAGAAATGGAAATAGTAGCTGATGAAGTTTAGTTACCTTGGATGACATAGATGATTTAATGTACTGATTGTTAACACATCCTTCAGTTCATTCTTTGTGCTACTGGCTATGTCAACAATAAATTTTTTTCTTAAAATTTTCCATTGTTAAAACTGCAGGTGCTCCAGTTTGTAGTAATGCAGACTGCTGTTGGCATTTTAACCAACGTGTAGTCTAATCCTGCTTAAAAAAAAAAAAGGTCAAAACATCAACAGCTGCTGGAGAGGCACCAGAGGTGGTAGCAGTGGAGAAATTTAAGTGTGGAGGGAAAGAAGAACATGGACAGAGACACACTGAGTTTATCTAGCTCACACACTAGTTTATAGCCTGTTATTTGCATATACTTTCTTAATTTGTAATGAGCATGTTTTGTGTACAATGATTCAATTGTTCAAATTTATATTTGCTTTTTTACTGTGATTCCACAAAACCACACACCTAGCTTTGGAGAATTCAGGAGGTTGATCAGCTGGCTAGTAATAGCTGTTGACTTGTTTATGCGCTAAAGGCAAATAAAAGCTGGGAGAGCTCAAACTAACACAAACAGCCCTGTGGTTATGCACTGATATGTGGTCCAAATAGCCTTTCAGCATGAAGAAGCTTTCCCATCATTTTTGGGACTGGGTGAATGTTTCACATGAATAGTTTTTGCAAAAAAAAAAAAGGCTGTTTTGGTCAACTCGAAACTATTTGTGAACTGGGCATGAATTTGCTGAACTGTTTCAACCAAAAAAAATGTTTTTCAGGACTGGGGGAAGTTCTTTCAGTGGCAGTACCTGAGTTACAACCTTTAGCCTAGTAGGTAAGATAGTCACTTGGGAGGAGGGAGACCACATGGCTCTGTTCCCCTACCTGCCTGCTATGGAGTAGGGATCTGAACTTGAGTCTCCACTGGGCTATAAGATGTTCTCTTATGGTGTCTTTCAATTTTTTTTTGTTGAAGCTGTTCCACTGTCTTTAAATAGCTGTCCACCCCAAAATGAAGTTTACTGAGTTCTACAGTTTGCCCAATATTTTTTTGAAATTTTGGTTTCAGTTTGGGAGGAACCTGATGTATTTTCCCTCCTCCTTCCCTCCCCCCCCCCCCAAACTGCCAGCATTACAGACATGCCAGCTCTCACAAATTTATTTTGAGACGCATGATTTCTAAGTCAAATTAAGTCTCACTCATGATCTTGCAATAGAACTCTCAACTCTCAGGATTTTTTTTTGCCCAGCCTCAGTCATAAGGACTCCAGCTGTTAGCTTGGGAAGTGGGAGAGTTCCCTATGTCTGAGGATGGTGGAGGTTGAAGAGGTGGTGGGGTTTTGCTGAAGGAGTGGTAGTGATGGGGTTGGGGGACTGAACTGATGGAGGCTGGATGGAGACATCTGATGGAGAAGAGTGCGGGACAGGATTAATTGCCGAACAGGACACAGGCAGATATGGGGGTGAGAGTTCCTGCTGCAGGAGCCAAAACCCTCTTAGTCAGTATGTGTGGGAGAATAGTCAACTTGATGGGCTCTCAAGGGATGTGTACAATCTGGGTAGGTGGCCAGTCTGCAGAGAGCCAGCACACAATAAGGTGGAGTGAGTCATATGTGTCTGTTTTATGGAGCAGCCTTATTTGTGTGTCTGTCTGTTTTGGGGTTCCTGTGTGTTTAGGTTTTTGAATCTCATGAAATTCTAATTCTAGGCTGCAAGCTTCTAGCAGGACTATTTTATATTTTTATGTAATTTCTCTGGATAAAATTCCCCCTCCTCCCCTCTTGAGCATCCTGTGAGTTTCTAGTATCTTCAGAGTTGGCACACTTCGTAGTCCTGAGGTCTATAGCAGGGGTGGCCAAACCTATGGAACTCAAGAGCCGCGCAAGTCGATTATTGAATCTTCAAGAGCCGCACTGGGGCGTATAACCACATATTTTTACCTACTCCAAAATTACTAAGTTTAAAATTCATTGCGCACTTTAATTTTATTGTAAAAATAGGGCAAATATTGATCCTACTACTGTCAGATTCTAATAATTATTTAAGGTTACCATGAAACTAGGCCCATACAGTAAAAACTTTGCTGTCACTAGATGTAGAACACTATAGGCTTGTGGCAGGTTTTTTTAAAATCTGGGCAGTAACTTGTAAAAGCTTTCTCAGATGCTGATCTCTAAGTATTGCACAATGTTTTGAATTTCATTGTGGAATATGATGCTTTACAGCAGTAAGTTGTGCCAAAAATTGAAAGTAATCTGTGTTCAGTTTTAAACTTCTCTCCTTTGTATTTTCATTTCTTAGTATTCCACATCATGTTTAGGACTTGTAAAACGATTTTATTTTAACAACAAGTATGCTGCATTAGGGCCTATGAGAAAATCTAAACATGCTATGGCTTCTCTGAACATGTCAAACTTCCCTCCCTCATCCCTGTTGCTGCTTCCCTGAAGTCTCTTACCACGCTGCTGCTTCTCTGCTCTCCCCAACCATGCCGCAGTTCTGCCCCCCATCCCACCAAGGCCCCGACCATGCCCCTGCTTCCCTGCCAACATTTCTGCCAGTAAACTTGTTCACTAAAATACTCATGGACAGTGAAAACAAAAGGTCTGAGGACTCAATCAGACACAATTAATTTTAAAATGAGAGTAATAGTAAGGGAAAACCCTGCACTCATCTTAATCCTGTGAAGAGATGCACACAGGGACACTTTTTCAACTGTTCAGAATCGCAACAGATCAATGAGAATTTATGGGGCCAGAAAGTGCGAGATCTGAGCCTGTTTCAGTAAGTGCTTAGGAGTCCATGCACAGAAGATATTATGGAAAAAATCCCATTGGGTGTGTTCACACAGCAGTCTTATTTCGAAACAACAGAGGTTGTTTCGAAATAAGAAACACTATGTTCACATGACGTACCGTTGTTTCAAAACAACGGGTTCCTTTGTTTTGAAACAACGGTGTTGTTTCGAAACAACTTGAACTCCATTTGGTGACGAAACAACATTGTTTCGAAACGACTGTTTTGAAACAATCCCGTCAGAACATGTTATTTTGAAATGATGGTGACTCGTTTCGAAATTACTGTTGTCTGAACATGCTATTTCGCTTTCAGCTTTTTTCCTTAATTTGAATTAACATTTTCTTAATTCGAATTAACTTATTTTGAAATAACGCCTTATTTCGATACAAGTTGTTTCAAAACAACTTGTGTCGAAATAACCCCCTGTGTGTGAACATAGCCATTGAGTTTATTCAGGTTGGGGTCAGGCCCTGTATAAATTCTAAATATCATTATTTGGTTTTTATAATACAAAGTAAAATCTTTATTGGTGAGAGATTTTTTTCAGAAAGTTTACAACACAATTTTCCATTTTCAGCCCTTCACAACAATTACTCTCTTGTCTAATGGGCTTAGATACCCATAGAGTCATTCATGAAGACTGCACTGAAATATAAATGAATTTTGACTACTGGTATACAACAAAGAAAAATGAATACATGTTGAATGCTATTTAATCAGTGGAGGTATAGCGCTGCTACTGAACTTTGCAGTGCATGTAAATTATCTTTGTAATTGACTTAGCTATATTAACTAAAATTTTCTTATAAAATAAATGTACTAGCAGTTCCTTCTGCAAACAGATGACGTACTGATGTCTCAGGCCCACTTGTTCAATGGACTTAAGGAATTTTTTTTTTCTAAAGCCAGTTTTCAGTAGTGGTGGTCTATCCTAAGTCCAAATCATTTTGCATGCTGAAAATGAACCATGATCCATAATAAGTACTTGTAACATTCTTTAAATTAATAGAGGGTTTTTTAATAACCTTTTGAGAGCAGTCAGTGGTTTTGGTTGTAATACTTATGTCAATTTTCAGTCATTTCTGATGATTCTTATTTAATTCTCAAAATAGAAATGCAAGAGAAATAAATTGTGCATTATATTACAATATATGGAAATGCCAGGTGATTTTTAAAAAAGAAAATTAATTTACAATTGCTTTTCAAGTTTAAATTGCTAGATTATCATCACTTATCTGTAGTTCATTGTAGACTTGCTCTTGATCAATTTATGTTGCCAGTTTTAAAGATATTGACCCAGAAAACAATATCAAAAAAGAAAAGTATTTAAAAATCATGCACTCAGACTTCTTGCTGGAGCTATTTTAATTTTGCCTTTGTTTGCATCCAGTTTGTACAATGATTGAAGCCTGTGATGTTGTAATTAAAGACCATCATAAAGCATACAGACAAGGAGGGTAGAATTAATATTGTGTGGGTAAACTGTAGAATCTGACATGTCTCTGCACCTAACTGATGACATTGTTTTTCCCTGGGGGCTCTCACAATGCTGCCCCTCCCCTGGCTCTGACCAGGCGGCTTTTTCCTGCAGCTCTCACAAGGCCACTCCTCCGCTGCTGGCTTTCACCCTGCCACTGCCTCTCTGCTGTCCCTGACAATTGCAGATTTCCCGCCCCTGGCTCCCGCCAAGGCGCCCTTCTCTCCTGCGCTCTCCCAGGAGCAGCAATTTTTCTTTAAAGAGCCACATGCGGCTCGCGAGCCGCAGTTTGGCCGCGTCTGGTCTATAGCGTTCCTTGTTTCATCACCCAAATACTGTTGCCACCACACTCTTCACTATTGTGTTGTAACTTACTGGTCTTGGAAATACTATCTCCATGCATCATCTTCTCTTTCTCTTCTATAGAGATTGCACCCATTTCTCTTGACTTAGACTGGAGTAAAGCAGAAGGTCTGTCTCCTTTTTCCAGATTTCCCTTAGTTTATATTTAATAGGCCAGGTCAGTCTTCAAAGAAGACATTTCAAGCTTCATGAGTCCCTCTTCCCTTGCACCTGCACTAGTGGCACACTAGCCAGTTGACGTACCTTACAGAATCAGATGCTGCTTCATTCTGACTTACTGGATCTTGACTTAAGACCTTTTGATTGAGCCATAAAGCTAAAAAGTTCAAATGAACTTGTATCCTTTGAAGTTGTAAGGAAGCAGCTAACTATTTAAAATAGTTGGCTTAAAAAAATAAATCTAAAACCAGCTTGGCTGTTAATATTTTGGGTGGCTACACTGCTTCCTCGTATAAAGGCTTTTATTAGGCAACAGCTGTAGTTGCATTGGCTGAATATGTGCCAGTTTTCCTTTTCATACTGAGCCTCAGGGACTGCTTGTTAGCTCCCTGGCTGCCTGCAAGAGAGGATAATGTAAAATTAATGTATGAAGAAAGGCCTGTAATCTGACACTGTGGGAATGCAGGTGGTCTGAAGATATGTACAGAAATTAAACTAACATGCTAATCCCTCTGTGCTTACTCAGAAGTGACTGGTCTGTATGTTTAAAATATTTTCAGATACAGTGGTCCTGGTTCTTTTTTCCCCACTTCCCCTTCCAAAATCATACAGTGATAGAGCAGCTAGATGTGTATTTATTTATTCTCTTTTGTGAGGATGTTTTTGTATTATTAAATATCTGTAAGGATTTTGAGCACTGCTTAAGGGTTTCTGTAACTTCCACCATAGGAAAATACATGTATGTAGATTTTATATTCGACCTGTGAATGCTGCAGGCTGTATATTACACAAGTATAACAATATTATCTAAGCATACTTTTATGGAAGTGGAAATACATGCAGTTTGTAAGAATTACTGTGCAGTTGTATTTGCTCACTAACGCTTCTTTTTTCTTCGCTCCCAATATTACCTATAGTTAGCAAGACCTAATCACAGACAGTCTTATGAATAATAATATTTGACCTTCCATGTAGTCCTTCCAGGGTCTGAGGTGTTCCTCTAGTATGAACAATTGTATTAAAGTCAGAATGTTGTGGTGTCAAATGGTGGCAGATTGTATACTTGACTTTTATCTAATGCGTTTCGGAGACATAGACTCTGGTTTAGTATGTGGGTTATTTTTAGTCTAGATGTACATTACTTGTAGAAAACGTATGTACCTCTGCTATGGTTTCTGTAGAGCCACAGCAACATGGGATGCTTTACAAACAAATAATGTTTTGAAAAGTGCCTAAAAGTGAATTATGTTCCTAAAGCCCATTTTTCAAAGACTTCTGAAACCTGACTTGGGCACATAGGCTCCTGAATTTCAATGACAGTCAACAGGAGCAAGGATTCTAGATACTCAAGTCACCTAGAAACAGAATTTAGGCACTTTTGAACATGTTATTTATTATTTTATCTCATAGCACCTACATTCTGTCATCAGATTTTAGCTGGCCCTTCTTGTTGGGGGCGGGCACCAGGAACCTTTCTCCCCCTGTGCAGCCTGCATTAGAGGGGAACAGAATAGTAGCCCTGTAGTGCATTCTTCATATTCACCCCAAGGCATCTGGTGGTTCAGATGGTACTGGGTGCAGCTGCCAGAAAATGGAGCTGGCTGGCTTGGCTATGAGGGTGTATTAAGCTCTTGATAAGATATCTCTGGTTTCGATAAAGCAGCATACCTCCTGATGTGTGCTGTCTCTAGAGCTGTCCCTTAGTATAAATCAAGCATGGCCAGACTGCAGCTCGGGAGTCACATGTGGCTCTTGAATGAAAAAGTGCAGCTGATGGAAGAACTCAGCTTATATGTGGGTCAGAGAGAGGAAAGCAGCCCCAGCCTAGGAGTTTTAAATCTGGTCAAGGATGGTGGGGAGAGGCGTGGCGTGTTTAGATTTTCTCCCAGGCCCAAATGTGGTTTACTCATTGTTAAAATCATGTTTTAGAAAGTCCTTCTTAAACGTAACGTTGAATAATAAGAAACAAAAATACAAAGAAGAAAATAGATCGTTTACTGTATAGGCCTAGTTTTCATGGTAACCTTAAGTAATTATTAGAATCTGACATTAGTAGGATCACTATTTGACCTCTTTTTACAATAAAATTAAAGTGTGCAATGAATTTTAAACTTAGTCATTTTGGAGTAGGTAAAAGCATATTGGGTATATGCCTCAGTGCAGCTCTCGAAGGTTTAATAATCAACTTGTGTGGCTCGTGAGTTGCATAAGTTTGGCCACCCTTGGTGTAGATTGTGTGCAGTTTGCATAGTCCAGCACAAAGTGAAAACAGGGATAACAGCAAGGATGGGGGCATTACAGAATGGCAGAACTGGGTTAGTTACTTATTAGTTGTACACTTGTCCTGACGATTACTTAGTTTTTGTTTTATGCAAGTTACTCTGAGATGGAAGGTTGTCATTACACCCATTTTGGAAGAACAGGTTTGTGTTTGTGTTGATTGGTCTTGTTTTGTTTGTTTTTTGGAAGATGGGATAGGAGTAGGAGAGAACAGGTCAGGAAAGAGACTTCAGATATATGGGCCACCTAGGAAAATATATATAGTAGGAAGTAAAATGTTGTGCTGAAAGGGGATGTTGCATGAAGGTAAGAGAGCTATAGTGCTTGCGGAACAAAATGAAGAATTCACAGAACTCTAATTTGAGTGAAAATTCATTGAACCAGAAACAGTGATTCCCTTTGTTCAGGAAACTTTTAGCATCATCTCATATAACTGAACAAGAAATTCAACCCCTAGCTGTCGTTGCGCATTCTAGTGGAGAGAATCTGGTTTGAACGCACCATTCTGCACCATGTGTATCCCACCAGTCTCGGTAATAGACTATCAAGGTACAGAAAAAGAACAGCAGGGCAGGAGTTAACTTTGTCTTGGAAAAGTTTCTGATGTGCTCACTCAAACACTGTAGGCACAAACAAATGCCTCCCCAGTGTTCTCAAGGCAAAAACCTACGATGTAGATTCAAGCATTAGTCATAAGATCACAGACTCTCACCCAGAGTTTGCCCTCAGGTACATGTGCTGCACTGCATGTGGTGATGAGGAATAAACCAGTTTTTGTATTGTTTGGCATTGAGCGGTCTTGAATTTTTGTTTTCTATTTTACATCTTTGCAATATTCCCTGTACCACTGATTTCAGATACGGACTTTTAGATCAGGAAATCCATTTTGCATTTGGGCTCTTGGATGTGAAAGACTTCAGGGCACAGTTGCAGAAGTGGATGTCCTAATTCAGTGCCTTCGTCAGAAAACAGGTCTTTCAGCTGATAATGCTGATGTGATTTGCAACTGCTGCCTAAAGATATGATCATGACCTTAGGGG
This sequence comes from Podocnemis expansa, assembly GCA_007922195.1. Classification (NCBI taxonomy): domain Eukaryota; kingdom Metazoa; phylum Chordata; order Testudines; family Podocnemididae; genus Podocnemis; species Podocnemis expansa. The sequence goes on along the minus strand of ML682183.1, from coordinate 2,816,240 downwards.
GTATTAAATCATGGATTCTAGAGACTGATCCCTTAAGCACTTAGTAAAGGTTACTCACTGCTAAGTAATTGGGTCCAGTATGTTATGTCTCCCAGTTGTCTGGGAGTGGCTGGAAATAATGAGTCCTGGGGTTGCGTCCCCGCAGTACATAAATAGACTCTTGGATCAGCTTGTCCACTGCAGACCAACTTGTTTGATTGCACAAGACTTGAGTTTCAATAAATAGAAAGCTTTGTGATTGTAGAAAGATGTGCTTTCATTTTCTGCTTAGAATCTGACAGGTGAAGAAATACATTCATGTATTATGCATTTCAGTTAGAGGACAATCCAGTTGGTTTTTTTTTTCCTGCTGTGATCAGCAGAAGGTTCCCTGGTAATCCTGTATTTTTTTTTTCCCAATTAAATTTGGACAATTTTAAAATGATGAAGACTGCAGCTTGCTTATTAGCTCAGAGTATATCTTCAAATATCTTGCCAGAAAACTTTGTATCTAGAACATGCTGAGAGGGTAAAATTTAATAATGAATCTGGAATATTTGGTGGGGAGCCTGAGGGTGAAAAAGCAGAAAGCTAAAGAATGCCTGGGAAGGCTGAAAAGTACAACAGGAGTAGATTCTGTGTTAAAAAAAAATAAAATAAAATCTGACCATAAGGCAGGTGTAGACAAAATTGGTTCAGCTAGGTGCCAGCAGTTTTACGTTTGGATGCCAGAGGATGCTCCTACATAACATTTCTACAGTGGAGCTGGGTGACAGGCTACTAAAACTGGTGGCCGTGGCAACTAGAAACATACATTTGTCAAGGCCTGTCATAAGGAACGGCCAGTTCATAGTGGAACTGGTGGGTGGGCTTTAGGGACAAACTGATTTAGCCATCCTTGTGCATACAAGGAATTTTCCTACATGAAGGCAGAGTTGTGAATTTGCAGCTCAGGTAGCCATGCTAGGTCTAATAGAGCTACTCAGATTGGACCATGTCTGAAACTCCATATGGTACTCTGACAGCTAGACTCCCTGTGTTTATCATGTTAACTTTATTAGAGCCAGCACATGTATGTTTGCTTGAGCTGGAACTTAATCCTCTAGCTCCAATGTAGACATACCTTTAGAGAGAGAATAGGGACCTAATTCTCATTTACATAAAAGTGATTTTGCACCCTTCTGGCTATGCAAAGCAACCCAAAGGTGAGTACAAGCATAAAGTACTTTCATGCTGGTTAGCACCGTCATTGCAATATAAAGCAGCCAAAGGGAAATGAGAATCTTGCTCAATGTCTAGGTTTGGTGGTTGGCACAACTTTTAATCAACCTCCTCTAAATCCAAGTTTCCAGTTTTGTTTTAAGTGAATGGATATAATTACCTCTGCATTTATAGTTTTGCTCTCTTGCATTTATGTAGGGAATAGCTAGACTGTTCAAGTACTGAAGTAAAGAGATGTAATTATCTGAGGAAACTGGCAAGTTTTAAAGCGTGACCGCTAGATGAAGACCGTGATTAATTCTTCACTCCAGGGCTTATGCTGATTTCTTCTGAAATGAACAACTCTGCTGTAAAGGTGTCCATCTGTTCTGGAACTGATGGAATACCTGAGGGGTCACTGTGTTTAAACTGCAAGGAAAAACTTTGAGCAGAGAGAGAGATATATATATATACACACACACAGTATATACTGTAACCTGAAGCTGAAGTATGTATAGCAACAAGACGGACGCTTCTTTCCAATGCTTGATTACAAACAGATCTTGTCTTTAAACCTGACCAGCAACAACAAATTGTAAATTTGAAGATATATTTGTGTTCACAAATTAATCATTTATATTAGAACAGTTGGTTATTAAGCATTTTACATATGAAGAAATAAGTAAAAAAAAAAAAATCCTCATGATTAACAAAGGAGATTTATTTTTAGATAGTGGGCACAAGGTAATTCCTGACATTGATGTTAGGTTGGAAATTCTACAGGGCATTGTATAGCTTTTCAATGCATGTCTGGGATGAAGTTATTTAACATTGTATTAATGCAGAACTTTTCTTTGTAGGGAAATGTTACTTGTAAATAACTGTCATATTAAATCTGAAATATTTTCATTAAGCCAAGCACCTCAGGAATAGAAAAATAACGGAGAGTTATTTCTAATCTTCCAGTTGCAACTTGCCTGTGGATTTAGTCATAAAGATTTTATTCTATTGTAATTGTTTTTCTAGGACAGAAAATGTCCAGAGAGCTTGACTTCTAAGGAAGCTTGGGCTGGGAACCTGAGTGAATAGGGAGGTTGGGGGGGGCGGGCGGGAGAGGAGGAGGAGGAGTTGAGGGGGGTCACATGGTTGAAACGGCTATGAGTGGTTTGAAGGGGTGGAGATGCAGACAAATATGTGTTCTTGTCTAATGGGGATGAGGGAAAGATAGGATACAGGAAAGAGGATCTGTACTGGTAGTGTACCTGGTGGGTTTACCAGAGCACTGTTCTCACCTCTCTCACACCAAGCCGCAATTTATCTGCATGCTGCCATCAACAGCGGTGCTTACATACATTGGCATTCTCCACAGGTGATCAAGGATACAGAGGCAAGGAATTGGAGATGGGGTGGTGGCTAACGAGGGATTTGCGGAGTTGAGTTTTAAGAAGTTTCCCCCGCTTGGTGGACCAGGATCCTGATGTACTAGCCATGGGAGAGCCTTTCAAATGCTGTTCCCTCAGGGCTCATCTCAGGCTCCTGCATGTCTCCTTTAACCTTTCCGTTCACCATCCAAACCTGCTCAATCTCCAGGAGCCTGCCTGCGTCTTTTCCATTGGCTCACTAGAGGCATGTGCAAACACAGCTGCTGAGGCACGTTGAGGCACAGAGAACAGGAGTAGCTGAGGGATCTAGCAGTTTTTGTTGACGAGTCTTTTGCGTCACTCAGCACCGTTAGCTTGAGTCAGAGGAAGAATAATTTTGCAGTGTTTTAAGAGGCTTGTGTCTGAGATGCAGGGGTGTGTGTGGTTATTTAGCTAGGAAAACAAAGGAATGGGGATTTTTTATCTTTTAAATGGAGCATTTTAAAATTGTTTTCTAAAGCTAGGAAATAATATTTTAAAAATCATGAAGAAAACTTGTCTTACGGAAAGAGGATTTCAGTGGGACTCAAGTGCGACTCTCAACACAAACTTAATTGCAGATACGTTATTGAGTCCTCCATTAGATACATACATAATAAATGTGTCTGTGAGAGAGACACACATGTCTGTCTGTCTGTCTATCTGAGACACCATTCATACACAATAATGGATGGAATAAAAATACATGCTGGAATTTTCTTGCATACTATGTTCTGATAAACACAGAAAGATACTTGGAGAATTTACTGTTTCTAATAACTAAGTCCTCAAATTCAGTACTCTTTTGGGTAAATACATGTAGTCTGTATTGATGTAAATGAGAATATTGAGAGAAGTGAAATAGGACTTGGAAATCAGTTCAGGTGAACATTTGTCTCAGTTCGGATGCACAGCTTGCTTTTACAGGAGAGAGCTTTCAGGCTGAGGCTGATCCCGCAGTTGGTACCACATCTTAAAGCTTGTTTGTGAATGATTGACAAATGCAGAAGCCTAGTTTATAAGGGTTTAGTAAGTACCTTCCAGGCTTGCTAGCCATCTAACAGATGCTCAGTATGTATTGTCTGTTTATCTCCTATACTGTGATATTTTTTCCTTATCAGTTTAACTTCACAACTTTTGGTTTTACAGATCTTCCTGTCCTATTTCAGTATTAAGACTGAGAAATGCTGACCTTTGAAAGTGAAATTTGCTTTGTAAATTTTAAATCTAAAAAGACGCTAATACTTTAAAATCGTATTTCTGTCCAAATTTTATTTTACCAATTGTTATGAATAACAACAAAGAATCATGTAATTTTAGAAAATAGATATAAAAACCTCTTTTGTTTATTTACTTTGTATATTTGACAGCTATATTTACATAGTTTCATTCAGCAACAGGGAAGAGAGAAATATTTTGAAAATAGAATAAAATTAAAATAGTTGCAAGCCACAATGGTTGGCAGAAAGTGTTGGGGGCTGCTTCCCTTTACAAATAAAAAGCCAAAAGTCATAGTTCAAAGTCTGTGTTTAGTATTTTTGTCATTGCTGTGCAGAATTTTCATTAACATTTGTTGAGTGAAATGGGGGAAGGGAAGGATGTAGGGATTTATTTTGGGTTGATAAAAAGGATTCTGATTTGTTGGAATGTTGGAATCAATGAAAGATTTCAGAATAATGCAGAAGTGAAAAATTAGTATGAAAGGACACCATCTGGAAATTATTCTATACTTCATTCTTGGTATTACCAGTATAATAAAATACAAAAATTCCAAGTCCTTGTAATTGTTCAACTTTGTCATGCAAATGGAACCAAGACTTTGAAAAGGACTGTAAAGGTTTTGCTCTGATTTTTCATGCTTTGAAGAAAACCTCTGTGTCCTTATTGCTTTGGCTGAATAGAGGAGCAGCTTGCCGCAAGACATCAGCCTTCCAGATCACTTTTGTAATATGAATAATAGCTTTTGGTTGTGAATGGACAGAAATTGGACACAAACGTATGAAGAAATATTGAATTACCATAGGCACCTGGTGATTGCTATATTGATCAAATACAGGGGATTGTAAAATTGCTTAAACTTTTGGAATGATCATTCTCCTTAGATGATATACTTGGGTATTACTTGGACATCTGTGGCTAGCACTCTACTCTTTTTTTCATAATTTAATGCGGGGTCACCACCTCGTAATTCTTAACACATGCACAGAGACACCAAACTCTGGTCCCTTTTCTCCTTGGATGTTTTATGTTTTTATTAGTTGATTACGTCGTTGGACATTTCACTTTGTGCTAATGAGGACTTAAATACACAAATTGTGCTAGCACTACCTACCAGTGGAAAACAACAATAACTGGCAATGTATGTCTGAATAGGCACTGAAAATATAAACCAGTAAACCAAAAATGTAGGAAATAAACGAGGTGGAAAATGTGTATAGGTAAATTTCCAAAGAATAATTCTTTTACCATCAAATTAAAACAAAATCAAAGCTGTTAAGGTCTGCAAATGAACTTTTAAGAGATATAGCCACTTCGGAACACCATATATTCCTTTTTCACTTATAAGTTACATGTGTCAAGAGAGCAAAAGGCCATAGCTTTAAAACTCCATCTGGTTTTTACCCCAAGTTACAGGGAAAAAAATCTATCCTAGATTAAGATATGATGTGCAAAATTTCAGGAAGGCTAGTTTCTAATTTCTCTTGCATGGGGCCTCAGGCAGACTGCGGAGGAGGTGTGCACTAAAACATGAGTTCTCAACCTTTGTGGGGTTGTGGCACAGCTGGGACGACACACCAAGGCTCCCCCACAGCAGCACCACTTTCAAGTGGTGGGTAGATATCAAGGGGCACCTGCGGGCAAAAGAAAACTGCCTACAAAGGCAGTTTCAACATTGGGAGGCTTGTGAGGCAGCCCGTCGCCACAAAAAAGCAGCTGCCTTTGGTGCTGTCAGAGCAGTGCATCAAAAGGTGTGTCTGGTGCCACAGCAGAAATACCGTCACCCTGCATTTCGGTGGCAGCTTTTAAAGGCTGAGCAGCCTGCCGCTGTGGCTCTCCGGAAGTGGAAAGGGGACTTCTGGAGGCAGGCTGCTAGCCCATGCCACACTCAGCCCCCTCTGCCACAACACACTTTTTTGTTGCAGCACAGTGATTGAGAGCTGCTGCACTGAAACACAGAGGGAATACAGCCCTCTCCATGAGGCCCCCTACCTGCTCATCTCAGAATACAAGGTTTGTGTTCTAGTGCATGTTGCCTTTGCAAGCCCTGCGTGCACACATGGGATCACGAGACTGCATAAGGTTCCCATTGCTGTAGTGAGTTTCACTTGGTTTGAACAAGGCTAAATCCTTCATCAATATCTACTGTATCTTAACTGCACTGTTGCAGGATTAGCGTGCAAAGCAAGTGCTGGTGTAGCACTGTTAGTCCTCCCAGTTGTTTCCCCAGAGCTCCTTTATACTTTTGTCTCTGAAGTCTTTTTCATGGTACGGAGCTCCAGCTGTGTCATCTATCAATCCTGTTGCTGGCTACAGACTTGAGAGCAACCAGGTTGGTACTCAGCTGGTCTTGGTTTTTGCTGAAGCCCCCCTCCAGGATTGTTTTACCTTTTTTTCTGTGGTCAAAGGGGGAGAAGAATCCCTTCTTTGCTGTATTATTTTATCAATCAGCATTAGTAGCCAAAGCCAGGCTTGTCATCACACTTCATGAAGCAATGACAGTTTTGTAAGTGGTCAAAACAAATATTGTACTAAAAGATGAAAAAATCCAATAAATGATTTGATTTCTAATATTTGTAATTAAAAATTCTCCGAACCAGACCCTTTCCAGACCAAAAAGGAAATTATACTTGCTTTTGCTGATTAACACATATATGTGAATCCAGTGGTTTGCGAATGCAGCCGCTTTGCTGTGTGACATGATACTGTCTCAAAATTTTAATCCTACTCTCACAGATATAGCCTCTTTTATCCTTTCCCCTCCCCCCCCTTTTTTTTTTACTGTAAAACAAACAAGGAGTCCTGTGTCACTTAAAGATTAACAAATTTTATTTATTGCATGAGCTTTCATGGGAGACAATCTCACTTCGTCATGCCCTGTGAGGATGGGGAACTTACAGAATGGGAGGAAAGCAGTTCAGGGAAGTGTAAGTCATGGGATCAGGTCACACTAACAGCAAGTCAAAGCAGTTGTAAGGATTCACACAGTGGGGAACAGCACATGGGGAAGAGGAGGTCAGATCACCTGTTGTAATGAGAGGAAAAAATCCAAAGTCCTTATTTAGCTCCAAAGCTACACAGTCAAATTTGCAAATAAATTGAGCTCTACAGCTTCTCTTTGAAGCCTTGGTTTGGTGTTTGAGCACCGCAATTAGTAAATTGTTAATGGAGTGATCAGGAAGATTGAAATGCTGACCCACTGGTTTTAGAATGTTATGATTTCTGATGTCAGATTTGTGCCCATCTATTCTTTTGTGCGGAGTCTGTTCTGTTTGTCCAATATATAAAGCAGAGGGGCATTTCTGGCACATGATGGCATAAATCACATTGGTGGATGGGCATGAGAATGAGCCTTTGATGGAGTAGCTGGTTGTATTAGTTCCTATAATAGTGTTTTTTGTGCAGATATGTGAGCAAAGCTAGCAACACGGTTTGTTGCAAGGATATGTGCCTGCTTTAATGGTTCTGTTGTTTTTGATCTGTAGTTGCTGGTGAGTATAGGCTTAAGGTTGGAGGACTGTCTGTAAGCGAGGAGAGGTCTATCTCCCAAGGCTTAAGAGAGTGAGGGATCATCTTGTAGAATAGGCTGTCGATTCCTGAGGATGTGCTGTAGAGGGCTGACCTGGGGTTGTATGTGATGACCAGTGCCATTCCGTTTCTTTCTTGGGCTTCTTCTGTAGTAGTTGACTTTGGAGTAGTCACCTGGCTCTGTCAATCTGTTTCTTCAGTTCTGTGGGTGTGTACTGTAGTTTTAAAAATGCTTGATAGAGATCCTAAAGGTGTCATCTCTGGCTGAGGGATCAGAGCAAACCTGGTTATATCTTAGGGCTTGGTGTAGACAGTGGCTCATGTGATATGTTTTGGATGACAGCTTGAGGGAAGTAGGTAACTATACCGATCAGTAGGTTTTTGGTAAAGGGTGACGTTGATGTGTCCATCCCTAATTTGTATTGTAGTGTCTAGAAGGTGGATCTCCTGTGCGGGGTGTTCCAGAATGAGTTTAGTTTAGTTTAATTTAATTTAATTTTTACTGCATTTCTCATGCATTAATTTTCAGTGCATAATTCTGAATGTGTGCAAAAAAAGCTAAATGTTATCAAGGTCACTTGTTGCCATGCAGATTGATCACAACCCTGTCCATGTGCATGGGCTTAGGTATTGTATAAGGCTTTATAATTTTTGGAATTAAATGAAAGGTGTTACTTTAAAATATCTTTCTTTTGTGTAATAGGTGTAGGTTACACATTACCACCATTTATTTCCTACACTGAGTAAAAATTAGACATTTCTGAAGTAAAGTCCAGATAATTTATTGAAAATAAAATATTTTGAGGAAGAAGCTGACATTAAGCATTCTAGTTTCAAACCCCTCTGACTGATAAATATTTTATGTGCAGTGAAGCGTCCTCCAAAAATTAAATATGAATGAGTATTGCAAAACCTTGTGGTACTATGAAACATTGAGATTTTATAGTTGGAAGTATGAATGTCTGTCTAGGGAATCTTAATTATTTTTAATGAAGATGACACTGTTTGCAAGATCATCATGGGTACTACTTAAATAATGAAGTTAATATCAGTAGAATCTTCTGTAGTAAATCACAGCAGAAGTTTATTTTGAGTAAATTAGCAGTTTTTCCTCCAGAGGTTCAAAATCCCGCTTTCTTTTAATGTATCTAGACAGGCTCAGTTAAAACTGAATTGCAGATTTAGAAAAAATCAAATGCTCAAATAGTTCTCTCCAGGCTGAAAAAGAAATGGTTTTTAATTGTACAGGTTTACTAACAGTAGCATAATTCACTACATAAAGGATAAATGTTTTAGAAAAAGCAATAAAAAAAAAAATCAGAAAATTAATGGAAAATAACCCCTGTTGATTTTTTCGTTTTTCTTTTGTTTTCTGGTTTATCATCTATATCTATAGATATAGGTACAGATATCGCATTGGCGACTAGCAGTTACATTTTTGTGAGAGGAATTATTACCGTATATCATCACGTATAAGCCAAAAATTTTGTGCCTGAAAATTGGCTTCAAAACAGGCTCTTGGCTTATACTCAAGAGAATATGGTAGATAGCCCCTCCCAGGAGTTTCCCAGACCATGTGGCAGGCCAGAGCCCCAGTGTTGCCGGGCGGCCATCTTGGGCAGTCGGTGGGGGCTGGGGCTGGAGGAAGGAAGGGACCCCGGCGTCTGGAACAGACACGTAAGGGGGCCCTGGGGGGGGGGGGTCGGCCTGGACATTGAAGGGGGGATTCAGGGAGGCCAGGGAAGCGGAGGCGGAGGCAGGGGCTGGGGGTTGGGGAGGGGGTCAGGGAGTTGGGGAAAGTGATGGGATGGCTGGGAGGGTTTGGGGGGGGGTCAGGGAAGCCAGGGAAGGGGCGGCAGGGCTCGGGCATATGGGGGGGGGTCGGGGAGTCCGGGAAAGCAGCAGGAGGACCCAGGGTTTTTGGGGAGCCCAGGGAAGCAGTGACAGGGACGGGGGATTGGGGGACGGGTGCCTGACAGGCTGGGAAGAGGGGCAGCAGGGATGGGGGGGTGATGGGGAAAGGGGGAAAGGGTGTTGGGGAACAGGGGAGCAACAGCAGGGAACTGGGAAGGGAGCAGGGGGGCATCAGCGAAAGGGGCAGAGCAGGGGGCAGCAGTGAGGGAAGGTGGGAGCAGGGGGGGAGCAGGGGGGCAACAGCAGGAAACTGAGAAGTGAGCAGGGGGTAGCAGTGAGGAAAGGGCAGAGCAGGGGACAGCAGGGGTGACAGCAGTGAGGAAAGGGCAGAGCAGGTGGGAGCAAGGGGGCAACAGTGAGAAAAGGGCGCGGCAAGGAGCCAACAGTGAGGTAAATGAGAAGTGAGCAGGGGTAGCAGTGAGGAAAGGGCAGAGCAGGGGGCAGCAGGGGTGAGGGAAGTGAGGAAAGAGCAGAGCAGGAGGGCAGGAGTGAGGAATGGACAGCGGGGGGAGGGTATGGGAAAAGCAGCAGCAGAGATTTTGGGGTAGGGAAGCTGTCAGAAACTCCAGAGGAAGCCAGCAGCAGTGCGTGGGAGGTTAGGGGCCAAGGCCAAAAGGGGACCTCAGCTTATACCTGGGTCACCAATTTTAGCTTCTTTTTTGGGCTCAGAATTGGGAGGTCAACTTATACCCGATTATAGACGGTAACATCTCGAGAATAAATTTCCTGGGTTTTAAAAGATTTCATTCTCTGCCTTCTAACTTGGTTTGTGATGGAAATTTAATTCCTAATTCTCCACTGACAGTATGTGGGGGAGGAAAGTCATTGGGTCCCTGTAACATTGTGGCAGTCTACCCTTTACAGCAGTAGTTTTCAACTAGTGTGCTGCGACACACTGGTATGCCATGAGAACTGTCCAAGTGTGCCATGAAATTTTTTACAGAGATAATAAAAATCCCTGTAAAACAAACATTATTTCATCTCAAACAATGTCCTTTCTGGCCAAAATTACAACTCATAAAACTTGTAAAAATTAAATTAAAAGTTAGGTATTTATCCTTTGATTGTGAAACATGAACTTCTAAATGCAGGTGGCCAAAGGGCAAAATTGAGATGGTGTGCATTTTTTTCTGGTCAATTTGAAATGTTAATGCATTTGATCCTTCTTTAGATTGTCATATGTGCTATGTTGCAAACTTCTCTAGTAAAACCATAACCATAGTAAATGTGACATTTATGAGCAATCAGTTCAGATGAAAAATGTGGGTGTATCATGGCATTGTCTCATTGAAGTGTGTTATGTTACTGAAGAGGATGGGGACCACAGGTATACACAGTCAGTTGCAAGAGTGGGGCTTGGGTGTGAAGAATTTCAGAAATACGGGTGTTGAGGTTTTTTTGAGCAGTTTGTTATACAGTGGGTCAGCTGATGGATTTTTTCATCTTGTATAACTGTACATTTAACTACAGCTAATGCTGAATTTTTCCTCTGGTTCTTATAGAGCGGGTCAGTGCAACTTTGGATTCAGCCTGTGGCAGTATGCTAGTCCACACAAGTTTTCCAATTTTCAAAGGTTCCTCATGAATGGGGGGAAGGGAAGGAAAGGAAATAGTGCCTGATGAATTTGGAAGAAACCTTTGCTAAAGAAAAATCTGAAGCTGTCTTTATATAATACAAAAGGTATAGGAATCTTTTGCTTTGCAGTTCTTTAGTATGCTGACTTTTGGTAGGGTAACCATTTTTTCCATTTATAGTGAGAGTGTCCCATGTTTCAAGGTGTTGAGCTTCCTTGCTAATGCTGAACTCCCACAGGAAGTGAGAGTGCCCAGCACTTTGTAGAGTTAGCTCCTAATGTAATAAATGAAAGTTCAAAACATTTCCTAAGCATGGAGAATTACATTTTTACAGCCCAATCCAACTCTGTTGTGCTGCAATATGTAAGTAATAAATATAGATTGTTCCCTATTTATACATCTTGACAGGAGAAGAATAAACAATTTAAAAGCTTGTTGATTAGATTTCTACTTTTTCCTTCCACAAGTTTTTACTGTGTCGTCTTATGTTCTCCAGTGCGTAAATGAAGTCAGTATTCAGCTGTAAACTTTTGAAAGAATAACCTTAATAGGTTGTTCAGAGTTATGAACAACCTGCATTCTCCAGGTGTTTGTAACTCTAAGATTCTACTGTAGTAGCTTAAGGACTTCATCCATCCTGCAGAGGGAGATGTGCAGGTGTGGCTGAGGATTCATGTCAACATAAAGGACCGTTCAGTTGGATTGCTTTGCAGCTTTGGGGCCCGTAAAAATGGTCCTTAAAACTGGTATTTTGGAGGCGACTTTGTTTTGTTTTGTGTACTGTCAGGTTGAAACTATTCTTAAAGATATAACCCATACTAACATTTTATCCTATTCAATAGAGCATATCCTTGCAAAATAGATACATACTTCCAACATTTAACAAAGGCATATATAGCTTTATTTTGTGACAGTCTCTGAAGAGGAAGGAGATAAAAGTGGTCCCAAAGTAGCAACTATGTAAAAATGGGTGATTATCATTCTCTAGTCTAGAGCTTTATGTATTGTATTTTTCTATTTTAACTTGTATAGAGTCACACCATATGCAGCCAAAGTTTAGCTGCCTATAAAATTCTGTATTATTTTTAATAATCTTTATCCAGACGAACTTATTGACAGTCCAAAACACAGGCTTCAACATTGATATGAAACACCCCTTGAATGTGGCTTACAATAAGCAAAAATCTAATCTATGGTATTTTATGAACAGCATCCTTTTTGCCTTCTTACTGCATTGTTCTGAAGAAGCAGGGCTTTGAAATAAACAAGAAACTGCATTTGAAGGGCTGCAGAGAAGCAGTCCTCTTGGGCAGTGGTTCTCAATCTTTTGTGAGCCACAACACACTTAGCAGTATATTTTGACTGTACAGGAGACACTGGCCCAGTATCTCTGGGTCAAACCCAGCTGTCTCCCCGGCTCTCTGTGACACACTTACTGCTGTGTGGTGAGACACTAATGTGTCTTGACCCAGTGGTTGAGAACGACTGCTTTTGGATATTTCCATGCTCTTTAGAACAAATCAGAAAAGCAAAGTGGGTGACTGGGGTAAAGGATGATAATTTACAGCACACACAAATGGAAGCTAAAACACAATGGAAAATGTCATTTTAGGCCACAGTCTGTAAAGCAGCTCCTTTAAATGATTAGAACTCCACCCACAAAAATTGATGATGCATGAAAGGTAGACTTTAGACACATAATTGTGCTTATCAGATTTGCCAAAACTGCAGGTATTTTGTCTCTTAATCTGTGTTTATCATTTTGAAGTGTTATGCGTAAATTAAATAATGCAGTTCCAATGACTCATTTTATAAAATGCAAATAATAATTTGCAAAACCCATTGTTTTATAGTTACAAAACCCATTGTAACTAACTCTTGCTGTCTTTTGGGGTTTTGTTGTATGTATGCAAACTGTATTCCTGAAATTAGATTCCTCTTAATCTTCCTTTTTTGGTGCTTCTATTGATGAACATTAGTGGAACTGGGATGGTCCATCAGCGAACTCTAGTGAATCTGAGGATGATTGGCTTTAAATATTAAACCACAGGAATTTTGACGTCTTGGAGAGGATTTCATATTGATCTTTTGAAATGGCTGAAGATAAGCTCTTCCATTGGCTGTAAGAGTGTGGTGCACATATGGAAACAAGCAAATCCTATATTATGGATGGTTATCCTATGGCTTGTAATTTGATGTGTCCTTTTTGGGTATCTGAAGTATGTGCTGGGGCTATTTTTTGGCATTCTTACAACCTATTTTCCTTGAACTGAATTCCTCTTTTAAAAACTAAGCTAATACAATTTCAACTTCTATGTCATGTAGAGTTCATTTTCAAATGTAGTAATAATTCAAAAATAGAGTTGGCATTGTTAATGAGAAATTCATCAAAAGAGTGAGATGCCGATTGATTTTAAATTGAGGTTCAGTATGCCTTGTCACTGCTGAGTGTCTGAAGGAAAAATGTAAGAATTTCAGTAGGATATTTTAGAGAGTGATCAATAACATCCATTTCTAATGTGAAACAATGTAGCTGCTCTTTGGCTGTATTATGAGCAAGGCCAACTTTATGGAATTAATACCTACAGGGTAGATAAAGGAATGCAAGTATATAGATTAATATATAATTATTTAAGTAAGATGATTATCTACCTCTTGATATTAACAGGAAGGATTTTTAAGAGACCACTGAAATATTTAATTGAAAGAAATTCCAGAGGGGTGAACGTGTTATAGCATGAGTCCTATGGCACCTTAAAGATTTAACAAATTTCTTTAGGCATAACCTTTCATGGGCTGCACCCCAGTTCCTTAGAAAGCTTAAGCCTAAAGAAATTTGTTAGTCTAAATAATTAAAGCAGTTTATTAGAAATGTCATTATTTTTCTAATATTGTACAAGCCATTTTAGGTATTCTATATGTTTCAATTCAATATATGTAAAGGTGACCAGAAAAAAGGAAATTGAGTTTAAATGTTGGGGAGGTAAATAGAAAGGCTCAGTGAGACAGTTACCTTCTGCATGCATTAAATCCGTTAACCTGTTTTATAGTGGTTTTTATATTTGAAGTGTTTTTATATTTTTGTTGTTTGTTTGCTTTGCTCTGTCAGTGAAAAGCTTGTTAAAAATAGTTATGAGATGTGAATGCATAGTTGTGTATTTAATAATGAACCCTGGTAGGATGCAGAGTCTGTGCTGGTAAGCAGGACTGTAATTTGGCAAGGAAAGCGAATTAGCAGGTGAGTAGAAAACATATTTGTCTTTCCATGGCTTGGTCTGCAGTAGCACAGATAATGGGTTCTGCAGAATGGTATCTTACAGAAAAACACCTTACAGAAGAAGAATGACCTTGAATAGTGGTTGATGGTGAATCCCTTCTTCGTGGCTATAGTAGTTTACATCTGCCTCTCCAGGTGCCCAGCTAGCACCCATTGCTCTCCAGCTGCCCAGCTCTGAAGGCAGAGTGGTGAGTGGTAGCTTTTGGCCAGGCACACAGTTCTGAATGTATGTAGTAAATTTGAGCAGCTGGAGGGGTTGGGGTTTGGTTTTTTGTTTTGGGTTTTCCCCCCCCCTCTTTAAAGCTTCTCACCCTCTCTCCCTTGGATACGTTTTATGTGCCCATCCAATTTGAGAACCTCTGACCTAGAAGAATGAGCCTGTGGGGTAAGAAGGGAAGTGGGATCCTCTTCCCAAATTACCCACTCATGTGTCAGAGAGAATTTTTTATGGAAGCCTGATTTTTTTTTTTAACCATTCTGCAGATAGATCTCCTTGACTACAGGTGCCTGCACATTCTGGGAGCTCTGTGATGGCTTTGTAAAGTTTGTCTATTGATTCTTCATCTACAGCCCAAGTAATGATAATTCTTCTTGTGGAACAGGCTCTTCCGGGTCTGTACAGCACCAAACACAGTGGGATTCTGGCCTATGACTAGGGCTCCTAGGCACAAGCGTAATACATTTTATTATAAGACTCCCTGGACAGGGAATTTATTTAGCTTTTAAGCCTGCTGGTACATGACTTGATGCCTTTAGGCATGGCCTGTTGGGCAATCTGAGGTCTTTCCTTGAGGCTTCTGGTTGTATAATTCCATACTGAAGGACTTTCTGAATTCAAAATCTGCTTGACTTTTTCAGAAGGGAAGAGTATTGGCTGGGTGGAGGGGAAGAGGAGTTTGGGGACCAGGGAACCAGGTTTGGGACCCAGAAAGGCATTTCTTCAAACTGGTGTTTTGGTTTTTTTTGTGTGTGGACTGCTAGGTTGAAACTATTAGGCCAGGAATTAAGGGTCACTTGGTTATCACAGAGGACTTCAGGAAAGTCACTTATTTATCCAGGCAAGGTGATTACTATGAGAAAATCACATATGGGGTGAGGGACCACAAATTGCTAAGCAGAGAGAATTGAAGAAAAGGTGGTACAACCTGATCAGGGTAGGACTTAACTATAGGCTTCAGTTGTAGCACCTAGCAGAGTAAGAGAGAAGAAGGAACCCAGGATCTGTGCTGTCCTGACTGAGCCATGGAAAGCAAATTAACCAGTAAACAGGAATATAATTTACATTTTAAAATACAGTACGCATGGCAGAAAATGTTTATTCCATACCAGAGGTGTCCATAATACTTTACAGTACACCATAGAAACTTACCATGAGTTAATGTTCCTCCAGAACAGTGGACATCAGACATGAAGGTTTGGAGTAAACAAAAAGAAAGATGAATAGAAAGAAAGGTGGTCTTGTGATTCAGGTGTTAGAGGGGGACTCAGAAAATATGGATTTAATTTGTGCCACAGACTTCTATATAAATAACTGCCAGAGACCCCTTGTAGGTCTTTAGACAAGTCATGTAATTTCTTTCTGTCTCATTTCTTGCCTGTTTTATTAGAGACAGTAATCCTGCTTTTTCCCACCCTTTGTCCTTCTTGTCTGTTTAAACTGTATATTTTTTTCAGGCAGGGATTGTCTTAGTTTTTCTGCAGTGCCTGGGAGAATGGGGCCCTGATCTTAGCTGAGGATTTGTACATGCAGTGCAATACAAATAATAATAAGACAACATTAAGTCTCTCTGAGATATGTGCCACATATTGCTTTCAACTAATTTTATGTAATTGTATTATAAGTAGATACTGATAACAGGAGGGAGGAGAGGGCATCGGCATTAAAAAGCTAACCAAAAGAAATTGGCTTTGAGAAAGAGGAATGTGGAATTATTTTTTAATAAAGATATTTACTGTAAGAAAAATGGTGGCCTCTCTAACATGATCAGCATCCTCACAGGAGGAAAACTACTTACTTTGACAATGGTTAAGCAGTTCAGAGTAAAAGAAGCTATGGAAAACTGAAAAGAAGAAAATTCACAGTATGTTAAACAGGAAACAAACTAAAGTACATTAGATGAAATGTTTGCTATTTATAGGGTCTGTTTGGAAACTGATCTTTAAAGAATATTTAACATGTAAAAGTAGGAAGAAAAAGACCTAAACAAACAAACAAATTAGTTTATAGATCAGACCAGTTGAATAGTTAGATATGAGACGGTATCTCATTTAATTTTAGAGTAGCTTTATTCTTGATGATAGCAGGATCATTAATATAATGTATAAAGAACAATATGATTTTGAAATATTTTCTTAAGGGATTCAGTTAACTTAAAAATCTGTATATGTAGTAGGTAGTTTTTTAATAAGTGAATCTTTTATAAAAAGTGAAACATGGGAGAAAATTATTCTGTTTCATCAGGTTTTTCTATGTTTGCATTTGACAGCACTTTGTTTATAGCTAATTGCATGATTCTCCTTTGATTTTGTCAATTACTCACATGTTGCTTCTCTGGATCCTTCACACAGCACCAGTGGGGAGAAGAACACTTTTTTTAAAACAGGAAAATGTGATTTGTAAAATGACAAAAATTGTCCTTTGGGACAGAGATAATACCTGAAAATACTTAAAGAAAAAGAAATGGTAAAAGACTAGCATTTAGATAATTCTTCATCATTTCATTGTGTATTTAATGAATTATATAGGGTCCCATTGTATGAGAATCCTTTCTTAGAATAATATTCAGGCAACTTAGATGAGCTGACTTGTATTCTTCATATTTCTATACAAATGTGCATTTACTTTGTGTGTCAGCATATGTACAATCCCAATACAGATTTC
Organism: Podocnemis expansa; assembly: GCA_007922195.1. Taxonomy (NCBI): domain Eukaryota; kingdom Metazoa; phylum Chordata; order Testudines; family Podocnemididae; genus Podocnemis; species Podocnemis expansa. The sequence goes on along the minus strand of ML682183.1, from coordinate 2,799,268 downwards.
TTTAAAAAAAAAAAAAAAAGTTTGTCATGTGTCCTCTTAAAAAGCCTTTTTCTGTGCATGTTAACTTAAGATGTTTAACTACTATCTTACATTCACTGACAAATTCAGATCTTGTCTCTGTGAAAGATCACCCACTCTTGTACCTTCTTCAGTTCTTCCATGTAGCTCAACTGTCAGCAGTTTCATCATTTAAAATGCTTTGTCTCCTGTACATATTTAGGAGAGGACCATGTTGCCATGCCCTTTATTCATAGGCTGCTCAGCTTATCAAACAATACAGTGCAGGAGAAGTGATATGTTCTTTATAAAGCATTCAGTAGTTTTTACACTTCAGAAGGTTGGTCTTAAACTGTCATATAGAACTTACTGGGTTTTTTTTTCCGTCACAAGGAAATAGGAAAATTTCTTTTGGTGTTGTCTGAGTCAGGTGTACAGCTTCATCATGATGGACTAGAAAGGGTCTGGCACTGAGCACTCAAGAGTAAGTTGACAGTGCACTCTAAACCAGGTCAGTGGGCCTCGTGCTTGTTGACTCAATGAGTATGTCTATACTATCACTGAAAGTCCATGGCTGGCTCATGCTAAGTCCCAGAACTAAGGCTGCAGCCTGTGCTCAAAACATGCACACTGCAATTAAAGAGCCCTACAGCTTAAGTCCTGTGAGCCCCATTCCTCTAGCACAAGCCAGCCACAGATGTCCAATTGCAGTGTAGACGTACCCAATATTTCCATGTCCATCCTTGAGTATCCACACTTCTATATTAATCTTGACTTACCACTTCAGGGCCTTTCATCTGTGCTAATGTGTCTGTCCTGCACTACACGGGCCTGCATCCACACAGCAAACCACAGGGCTGGGACCCACGTCTCAACAGGCCTTGGGTTTGCTCCACGCCCCTAGCAAGGTTCTAGGACCTGGATTCCAAATTTTTGCTGACCCAAGTCATTTATTCTGTGCAGAGACAGGGTCTGGGGTCAAACATGAGCCAGAGTCGAGGCTTTGGTATGTGGAGTATTTCTATTTTAAGTGCAGGTTCCACTTACTGTTGCATTGAGAGGCAAAATTAAGAGGAGGAGTTTTAGGTTTTTTTCATTGTTCTCTTTGAAGTATTTTGCTTATTGAGCCTTGAGTCAGAGTAATTTTCCCTCCCTTTTTTCAAGCCCGGGCTATGAATGGAGACTGGATTAGCAGAGGTTTCTCATGTAAGCAGGGTCTGAGGTTGTGTTGTTAGTTAGATTTTTTTTTTTTTTTTTTTAGGAAAAAAATACGTTCTGATATGTTCCTATCATATGCAAATAGCTTTGAAATGCTACAGAAATTTAGTTCCAGCCAATCTTAATTTGTTTTCTGAACAGATAAAAAAATCTGATGGCCCTTTTCTTTCCAGATGAGGGCAGCCCACAAAAGGTGCATAGCTCTTTCATGTTGGGAGATAGCCACAGAAGAAAAACTGATAATTGCCCAATTTTCATTGGGTGTTCTAATCATGTTTCCTCTCTACCTCTGGCTCTATTGCCTCTTGGGCCAGGTAAAATAGGCATGGAGAATTAGTCTTCTCTCAGCTGGGAGCAGGCCTTTCTGGTATGGTTGGCATGGTGTTTGGGTGGTAAGGAGCAGATTGCATTGATGCCAACAGAGCTACCTGCTATGTTGAGAACAGTTTCTGCGGTTGGAAGATGCTGATCTTGCATGAGTACTATCAAGTCACTTTAAAGTGATATAGCAGCTTCCAAGCTGGTTTAATAACAATCATCATCTTTATTTTTACTCTTGGGGGAGATAACTTTTCACTGTGTCTGGTAATGTTGGGTATTGTTTCTGATATGAGAGAAGACAACTGAGTGGGGAAAAATGCTTCCCTTGTGACTTCCAATAAATAATCTTAGTGTCTTTGCTTGAAGTGATGATTTCACCCTCTGATCCTGAAAGAGGATGCAAAGTGACATTTTAAGTGCTGGTTGATAGTAATTCTCCAATTTTCATTACCATTTAGGTAAAACAAGATGTTGTTTCTTAAAGTACACAGAACAGCAGATGCTTTATGCTACCAGTTTGTTTTCACTTTTGAAAAAAGAGTGGTACTCTGAAAATTAAAACTCTGCACAAGTAAACCCTGTACAGAGATACTGTAGGGCAGTGATTTTCAAACTTTTTTCCTTGGGACCTAGTTGAAAAAAATTACTTATGTCCACGACCCAGGAATTACATCTTTGAGCAATGCAATCCACTCTTTTGGCAGTAGCAGCAAGGGATGCCGCGACCCAGTACTGGGTATTGACCCTAAGTTGACAACCACTGCTCTAGGGCAGTGGTTTTCAAACTTTTTTCTCAGGGCCTAGTTGAAAGAAATCATTTATGCCCACGACCCAACAATTACATCTTTCACTTTCAGCAGTACATTTTAGCCTCTCAGCGGCAGCAGAGGGTGCTGCAACCCAGTATCGGGTCCTGACCCACAGTTTGAAAACCACTGCTCTGAGGTTATCTTGTACTGGCCATTTTTTAAATCTGATGATTACAAGTTTCTCTATCATTGTAGTATTCTGTGACTAGACAATAGCCTTGTGTCTTACTAGTGCCACCTGTAGAAACGGAATCTCTCTGAAACAGTTCATTGTTAAAGTCCAAATCATGGCTGTCCTAACTAACAGTAAACACAGCACAAGGCAGTACCCTCCTCACTCCACATACTTGCAAACAGCACTTTTCTTCCCTGGTATGAGAAGCAGGTACCATGCTTCAGCTAGCGTTCCTTGAGCACAGGGAGCTAGCCGCTCTTAGCACCTGTGCTACCTACCCCAAAGAAAGCAGATTAATTCATTTGTAGTAAGAGCAAGTACATAGGAGCAGGGCCATGCACCATTCCCCAGTGCCTCTGACCTATGCAGAATAGAATCCTTCACCACCACTGTTCAGGACGATTACACATCCTTACCATCCCATGACACATCTGGTTTGCCTCGCCATAATGTAATCCAAAATGTGATTTGGTTGCTGTGAATGTAATTTAAGGGAAAATATATTTTCAGGGTGGGGAAATGTGTCAATAAATGAAGTATCCATTAATTTCTTCCATAGTTTAGGAAAACTTAAGACTGCCAGGTATTTTCGATATCTCTTCCTTTAATCCTTTTTGCCAAGAACTGGATTGTCCAATCACAGTTGTCTGTGATTAGACTTGCAAAGACAGCCATGTCCAAGTGAGGATAGCTTCAGTAAATCAAGGATATGGACTTCTGGAAAAGTCCTTGCTGTTTTAGAGCACACATTTATTTTAGGCAAAGATCTCAAAACGCTTTACAAATTTGGGTGAGTATCATAATTTTGTGCCTGAAAAATTATTTACCCCACTATTGCAAAGTAAGTCCACGGCAGAATCTGGAAGAAAATGTAACTTTCCTGATTCTCCGAAACAATAATCAACATGATTTTAAAATCCAGTTTAGAGGCCATGATTACAATAATTCAAAGCTTTGATCTCCTGCAATCTAAATTTTCTAGTTTTAAAACATTACTGCAAACCTGAACCTTGCAAAATTCTTTACCCTACACTCCTAACTTACCAAAACCAGCTGGTTAATGGAGGATCATACTGAAGTAAGGTAACAAATGAGGCACCTCACTGAACACCGGAAAATTATGATACATTTATAATTGTTAAAATAGCTTTGAATACATAACTTGCAAAATATTCCACAGAGGTGATCTCCTGAAAGTTTTGTTTTTTCCTTCATCCTTGAAAGAATGTTACTGGCAATTCCCTGTAAAAACGAAAACCAAACCCGTAGTGCATTGTTGTTTTTAAACTTCTGAACTGCCAGCAGTAAGTCAGGATGCTATTTAACAGTTATTGCTACGAAGCATTGCAGATGGTTTTGTAATGCTTTACAGGAGAAGACTGTTACTATGGTATTTTATATGTGTGGTGATGGTTCTTGCTGTGAGCCTGAAAATTGATACCATTAGATATCATATTATGGAACTACTTTAGTATCACCCCCTTTACTTTTACAGACGGAAGTTTAATATGGTGATTTATGATTTATAAATTCTTGTGTTTATGCTTGTCATTTCTGGGGCTCTCTCGGTTTCAACTCGATTTTTACTTAAATGCCACTTAGCTTTTGTATCTAGGCACCACAGCAAGGCCATGAGAAATCCAATAGCTTCTACCCTTGGTTGCAGTACCAAGATTAGGACATAGCATCATGCACTTTGTTTTTACTTTCTGGTTTGGTATAAAGATCCACAGGTCTATCTGGAATATTACAGAAACTTCAGTGGCACTTACTTGTTTGTTGGCTCATGCCTGGGAGAGCTGCAAAGTAGAGCAGGCCAGCACTCATATCGCAAATGAAATCTGACACTCTTGGCATAAAGGCAGTACTCCTGACTCCATGTATCAATTTGCTGTTTAAGATTCCTTCACCCTCCCCCCTTACCCCCATGCACAATTAATCATCTTTGAAATGAACTTGAACAACAGAAATCCCCTATTGCAATGGAGTATGCCATTATGTGGAAACTAATCTCATTCCCTAAATGGAATGCCCCAAGGTCCTGATAAATGCTCCAGACAAAATTCTTTTTAGAGAGGAGTGAAATAAAAGAAAGCTTCACTGCTCTGTATGATGATTTTGGTTGGGGGTGTGTGTCATTTTTGGGTAATACTACAAATACTACATATTCTTCACATTGAAAGTATAATTCTTAATTCTGATGCATTCAATCTTGTTACCTGAAAGATAGGCCAAACCCAATCAGACTGTGCCAAAAATGTTGGTGCAGGGAGTAGTAAAAGCTGCTTTGCCTCACTGTGGACTGAATCATCCTCAGGGAGGAATAAGTGTGTGTCAGAGTGAAAGATGAAAGATTTATTTTGCAGGAGATAAAAATCGTAGCTTCCAACAGGTGCTTTTGAAACACCTAAAAGTTTCCTTTGGGGAAAGAAGGCTTGGCTGTGGAGTTTATTTGGTCCATTGTCTGCAGATCTTAGCTCAAAGTAAAGTTGTCTCATCATTTAAGCACACACTGAATGCCTTGGGAGAAATCCTGACCTCATGAAAATGTGTGGGAGACTTTCCACTGACGTTATTGATGTCAAGATTTTGCCCTCTAGATTTTGAGCCTTGCAGTGGGATTGGGAGTGGGAAATCCAAGCAAACATAGGTGTAATGACATAATTTTAATTAAAAAATATTTTGAAGGTAATTTATAGAAATGTTTCCGAATCCTGGAAACTGACATCCTCTGCCTATAGAATAGGCTCATCACAGGAAGATAACAGTACAGGCTTTCTGACATTGTCCTGACAAGGGGTCTCAGCCTTGATATGAAGGGACAGCATCTAGGGATGAGAGAGGATTGTTCATTCTCAGCAGTTCATTTAGTCTTTGGTCTTTGTTGAGATTACCAGGAAGGGAGATAATTGGAACAACTTAGGCCGCTGGTAGCCTGGTTTAGATATGAACTAATGATCTCATTATGGATTCTGATCATCAAGTTCCCTTCTAAAATGGTTGTAAGCTGCCATTATATCTTCTGGAAATAGAACAAAGTGCAATGATGAAATTTGGGTGGTGGATTTTTTTTTATTAAAAATACAAACATTCCCGAACACCCTTAGCCCAAATTCTCAGAAGAATACAAACACCACAGACCCAAATTTTATTTTTCTCTATATGATATTCTGTAAGCTAACGCACTATAACATACCAGAGCAACCGGTGGGAAAATAATCCATTTTAAGTGTACCATAAACATGAAGGAATCCATCTGAATGCTTAAGGTTTGAAATCTTATAGGACTGAACAAATAAGTTATTTTCCTGTAAAGTATGGGAAGGAGGTTAAGTCTAGTGAGTAAATGGAGGTTACTTACACCATCTGCTTTACATTTTAAGATTGGATAACATAACTTTCCTTTGCTAAAATACTGTCATACACATTGTAATGGGTATATCTTTAGTGAAATTACACTGGCTGAATCTTTTTAACATATGGAACTAATTTTCTCCCCCACCTCCTTTTTGCACCTCTTTAAAAAGGAAAGAAATCCAAAAAATTCAATACCTTGATTGTATTGTTAGAAAATTTTCAGGGTTCTTTTATTTTTGCCTCATTGTAAGGGCCTGAACATTCCAAAAGTGACAGATCTCGAAGTCCTGGGCTCCAGCCTGAGTGTTCGCTTTCAAGGAATGTTATATCTAATTCCTGTTCTGTGGTTGTGCATATAACTGTTGAAAGGACATTATATCCCATACTGTATTGTATCTGCCAGATTATAAATACCATTTATATGACCTGTACCATCAGAGAACAGAATGAACCCGAACCTTGACACCTCTGAAGCCCGGTTCACAACCTGGCTTTTTGTGTAACACTTCACGCATTAATGATGACCACAGGATGACTTCCAACATCCCTTCTAACATCACTCATGGTATGGCTGAAATGATCCTGTCAGATGGCTTTTAGAAGCGAACAGCATGGATGGGAAGTGCACTTAAAAATATACAGAAGACCCATTTTATTTTATAAGAGCCATGTGGTAACTGCTCCTCATCTCCATCGTCTGCTTTGCACCAGCTTGGTCAGAGCACCACTGGGCCAACATTGGAGAAGGGCATGTCCGCAGGGGTCGGATCCTCAGAGAAGGATTCAGGCCCCCCGCTTCCAGGTACGCCACAGCAGAGGCGGGGAAGCAGAGAGCAGAAAACAGGCCCTCAGGCTTCCCTGCCCCCACCACCGTTGCTACCAACCACCCTAGCCAGGACATTGGGGTAGGACTTGGCACCCCCTGCCCAAAAGGCTGCCTACCCCTGCATTATACTTTGCTAGATTGAAAAGTTCACTATTAAATATTTTTTTCACCATGCAAATACTTGGACTGACATCAAGTCACCCATTAATCCTCACTTGGAGGGTAAGCTAAAAAGATTGGGCTATTTGAGTCTATCACTACAAGGCATGTTTTCTAATCCTTTAATCATTCTCATGGCACTTCTCCACACCTCCTTCAATTTATCAACATTCTTCTTGAATTATGGGCACCAAAACTGGACAGCAGCAGTCATACCAAGTACAGAGGTAAAATAACCTCTTTGCTGCTACTTGTGATTCCCTGGTTTATGCATCTCAGGAATATATTAGCTATTCTGACCACAGTGCAGTTAAATACCTCTAGTTGGCACAAGTCATTATGCTCTGGACTTCATAAGATGAGACGAGCCTAAAGCCCAGGCTCCATCCCAAGTCCAAGCATCTACACGGCAATTAAACTTAGCCCGAACCCCTTAGCCTGAGCCAGCTGTAGGTTTTTAATTGCAGTGTAGACACACCCTGGCTCTCACTGGGACTTCATGTTCAACTGATCATCCATCATGACCCCCAAATCTTTTTGGTCACTCTTTCCTTGAATAGAGTCCCCTAAACTGTAAATACGGCCTTAATTGTTTGTTCCTAGATGTATGCATTTACATTTAATTGCATTAAAATACATATTGTTTACTTGGGCCCAGTTTCTCAAGCAACGCAAATCCCTCTGAACCAGCAACCTGTGTTTTTCATTGTTTAGCACTCACCCTCTTTCTGTGTAATCTGCAAACTTTATCAGTCACGGTAAGTTTTCTGCCAGGTTATTGACTATTAAGTAGTATAAGGTCAAGAATCTGTCACTGCAGGACCCAAAATAGAAACAGACCCATTTGATTATTCCCAATGTACATCTGGTGACCAGTTACTTAGCCAGTTTTTAATCCATTTAATGTGTGCCATATTAATTGTATATTCTAGTTTTTTAATCAAAATGTTGTATAGTACCAGGTCAACCATCTTAGAGAGGTCTAAGCGTGTTACATAAACACTATTACCTATATCAACTGAACTTGTAATCTCATGAAAAAAAATCATTAGTTTGATAGAATCTAGTTTCCATAAACCCATGTTGATTTTCATTAATTACATTACCCTTCTTTAATTTGTTAGTCTTGTTCTATATCAGCCACTCAGTTATCTTGCCTGGGATCGATGTTACATTGCTAGACCACTCCAATTTACCAACATTCTTCTTGCATTATGGGCACTAAAACTGGACACACCATTCCATTTATGGTTTGTTTTTTTTTAATGTGTTGTAGACTTAACTCATGAAGGTTTCCTAAACTATACACTGACACTGTTTAAAAGGTAGAGTGACATTCTGGCTCTACTGACTTCGGTGGCAAAAACTTGACCAAGATTTGACCCAGAGGACTTTGGGTAGAGTAAAGTGTCATATGTGTAATTCAGGTATGACTCTTTTTTGTGGTTCCCAGTCAATGTCAGGATTTTGCCCTAATGCATCACTGTTTTCTCTATTCCTGAACATGTAGCAGTTTTATAGACCCTCTTATTTGGGTAGCTTAACTAATAAACATTCAGGTAAAACTCGTATACCTGTGTGTGTTGCTTGCACTTCAAAACTGTAGGGATCTTGCCTAATGGACTTCAACTGGGGCTCTCTCTCACTTCTCATGGTCTCAGTCCAGCAAAACACATAAGCATATGTATAACTTCAAGCATGCAGATGTTCCATTGACTTACTTGGGAATAATAACATGCTTACGGTTATGCACATGGCTAAGAGCTTTGCTGTCCTAGAGCCCATGTGAGGCTGGAATAGCTCTGAAAAACAGGACTCTGCACTTTGGGCCATTGTGACTCCAGTGGGACTTAAATCAGGCTATCTTTGTACAAGCATGTGTATTGCTGGAACCATTGATTTTCTTATATTTGCAATATGTGCTGCTATCTTATTCATGCTTTAAAAAAAATAAAGAGCAAAATCAAAATAAGAAAGGGAAGTTTTAGGTAGGTGGTTTATAATTGTAAATAGACTAGGTCAGGACAGCAAGAATAGCATTTCTGCTCCTGTGAGCAGCAGCATGGAATCCTTAATTACTTCTTATTTCTCATCCTAAAGGTTGCACTTTGAAAAGCACAGTGCTCCCTAAGAACCTACTGGGGCACTGGGTTGATACTAACTCGGAGGAGAGGATCATCCCAGCCCCTCCTCTCATGCAAATGATAGTGTAGCCTGATCCCCTCTAGCTTGGGATCTCTGTCTGACTTCTCTTCATCTGGCAGCTTTAATCCATGACTGCTCATTTTTCCCCAGGAGGGATTTGAATCAATGACTCCAGCCAGCAGTGACATCTTTCTTTGTCTTGTGCAATGCCAAGCACCTTGTGATTAGCAAATACTGTAATAAAGAGCAATAATTTTGTTTTTTTTTTAAACCACTTCCTGAAAGTCCTCTTTTTTTTCTGTAGTCCGGAATAAGTGACTGAATAACAACTGACCCACCAAAAACTGCACCTGCCTAAATAAATAACTGTAAAAATGTACTGCTGTAGCCCTCATTCTAACCTGCCTGATTGCCCTTTCTGCTGGATATAACGTCTGTTTGTCACATCTAGAATATACATTACAACTTCTTTGGGGCAGGGGGCATGTTCCCGTGTCCCTGGAAAGTATTTTGCATGTGTGGTTTATAAAATAATAAAACACAAGGTGGATGTGGCTGAAAATATTGCAAAAATAACTGCCCCAAAGAAGCTGCTAAATTCTCCTCTAAGTGATTATGTTCTGCAGTACTTACAGAATATATGTAATTATGTTTGTCTCCTATTTTTAAAAAAGTTTACCCTTCCTGATAAAAACAGGCTCCATTTTGTTCCTGCCAAAATTAAAAAGTATTTTATTTGTCTGATATCTGACACATTTTGCTATTGCTGTTGATTTGCACATTTTTCTCATGTATGACTTTTTCTTATTCTATACCAGCTGAAATATGGTACGCAACTACAGATGGCAGCTTCCTAAATCCATTCGTGTTTGCTAAATCTGAGGGTTTGTATAAACAAGCACTTAGTTCACAGTGGATCCTACTGATGTGCATTAAGACTTCCCTAGTGTGCTTCTGTTTACTTGAGTTTCAGAGCTCACTAAAATAAGTAAGGAGTCTGGTGGCACTTAAAGACTAACAAATTTATTTATTGCACGAGCTTTTGTGGTAGAAAATCCCGCTTCATCAGACACTTTGAAGACCTCATTAAGAAACTGTTAGTGGGTGATGGCATGTAATGAGCAGTGGGCTAGTGTGGGATAGTTTTACACCCAGCTTGCCATGAACTGTCAGGTGGACCCTAAGGTTTTCAGTGAAAGATTTTAAGTCTGGAAGGAGGCACTTCTTAGGAACAAGGGACGATTGTAGGGAGGGAAGAGCCCGTTGTAAACAGTGATACCTTATTTTGAATGAAGTGGTCTAATGAACTTAGATTGATCTGTTATCCCTCTGTGGCTTGGATAATGTAATGGGTGACTTGGAAACATTTGTCTACAAGGGTTTTGTTCCCCTCAAGGGTTTGCTTTTGTGTTGTGCTGTGCTCCAAACTATTTTGCAGTGTGCTGTTAATCTGAGTGGCTCTGCCAGTCGTAACACTGAGCAAGCAATGTTAAAATCACACCAGCCATATGAACCCTCGTGCTCCCCGCGTGGTAGCTGAACCACTGATAGCACCAGTTGGAAATTTGTCACAGAAATATCTAGTATTGAGGCAGGCTACAGTGGTCTGCTAGTGGAGAGTTTTTACTGTCAAGTTTGAGGCAGCAATTAATTAAAATCTCAGGAAACTGAAAACAAACCACTTACAGGGACCATAAAGAGTTTTTTTTTTTTTTTTTTTTTTTTTTAATAGGCCTTCTAATATAACTGCCAAATCAGCTGCTCTTCATTTACTACTCACTGAAGGTTGCACAAATGTTTTGAATCAAATTTTTATTCTTCCAGACAGTCTTTGGCTGTGAATATATTTTATCTTCAGCAAAAAATTCTATCCAGTTTGAAAACTGGATTCGGTTCTAGTATGTCATTTCTAATTCTGGTTAGCAAAACTGACATGCAAATGGGTGACTGCTTTGACTAATAATCTGAGCCTGTATTATTCTTGGTGGAAAGATTTCACAAACACTCTAAATGTGATTTTTTTTCTAACTTTAGTACGTTGCTGCTACATTCACTTTAATCTTCACTTGAATCTTGTTTATTATATTGACTTGTATTAAAATGGCGCCAGTGAACATTTTAGTTGCTGTTCTGATCTCAGTTTTAAAGCCATTTCTCAAGTTTTTCACATTTTAAAAAACAAATTCCCCTCATTTTCAGCTTCAAATTTGCATGCTAAGGCTTGAACTCCCATTCCAGTCATCACTATATGAAGTGGGTGGCATCAGAAGCTACCTTCTCTCTGCAAATTGGTAGCTGGTTTGTTTACTTTATCTGTTTAAGGCCTTGATGCTGAGCTTCAAAGCCATTGGTGGGTCAGGACAGCTGTGCTGGGAAATGCACAAGTGTACAGAAAACCCCAACCATGAATAGATGCAAAAAGAGAGCCTTGTTTGGAAAGTTTCATGTTTATTTGACTAGCCATTTTTGAGTTAGGATCTCTGGAAAAGTAGAGTCTTAATTTTCTGAAAAATGCTATTTGAGCACATTGGGTTTTGTGTTTTAAAGATTTCCAGTTATCTCGGGTATATATTGATGCAAAACTAGCACGCAGGGCTGCTCTGGAAACTATATGTATTTTGTGATTGTAGTTTGATTCCCTCAGCCCCTGGCGGAATACTAGAAGTTCTGCATTAATCCCCCCAGACACTGTAGTCGTCTTCTCTCTAAACTCCAGTGAGAGTATTATTTGTGTGGTGATGGTATGATCTGATGTTGAAGGGAAACGGACAGTCACGTATAGCAGTGATGTGAAGAGAGTTCTGAATAGCAGATGATGGAACTGGGTATGGTCCAGAAGGTGTGTACAGTTTGGCACTTATCTGGGTAAACAGAAGTCCATGCTGCAGATTTCATGATCTTTATTATATTGACTTGTATTAAAATGGCACCACAGACACCTAGTCGTGAACCAGGACCTTATTTTGCTAAATGCTGTGTGAACAAAAGGACGGGCCCAAAGAGCTTACAGTCTAAGAGACAGACAGATGGCGGGAACACAAAAGAGCAATGGGACAATAACCCTCTGTAGCAGGGCCTTCCTCTGTTCAGGTCCTCTGCACCACAAACCTTGGCTTTATGTCCTCACCAGTGCAGTCAATTTACATGTTTTTTGCCTGCCATTTTCTGTGCACAAAAAGTCCACTTACCAGCCATAGGCACCTCATAGTCTCAGCTACCAGGCAGGAAGAGCTCAGTCTCCTTCCACCTCTGTGGCTTCTCACTTTTTCCCTTTACACTTCCTTCCTGTGGGCCTTTTACAGCCCTGGCTAAAAAATCCAGCAGCTGCTCACATGACAGAAAATTGGCTTAGCTTTCTTTTGCCCAGCACATCTTCCTAGGAATTCATCAGTCTTTCTGGAGATTAGGAAATTTGCCAGAGTTTATACATTTCACTGGTGTAGAGTTGCTTGAACAGAAGACTGTGGAAAGCTGTATGGATGAGGAGAATGAATATCTGGAAATTCAGCGCTAAGATTCCATAAATAAAGTTAACTCTGTGTCTTGTCATGACCCACTTCATGATGTATTGTGCCTGAAGGACTATTTGTGGGTGCAGTGATGCATCAAAATGTTGCTTCTTGTTGTTTATAGTGGGAATGTCACTGAGGGAGGGACAAGTCTGTATCTGTTGAAAAAGAGCCTGCATATTTAGCTGGCTCATTCAAGGATGGTTAGTGAGAAGGTTTTCTGGCTAGAATAACATAACATTGAATGTGTAATGACAAAATTCTTAGTTAGCATATGAACTACTATAGTAGGGGGTATATGGCTCATCAGAGAACTAAAAATTAATGGTGGCTTTTAGCTACAGGTGATTGTGATTTGGTACCAATTATAATGTGCAAGCAGAATAAAGTCCAGACCAGTAATATGTATACATGTGCTTTGACAGAGCCTGGTGTGCAAAGCTGAAAAAAATTATGAGCCAAATCAGCTGAGAGGAGGAATTTAATCTGAAAAATGTGACTGGTAATTGGAAATCCTAAGGGCACCTTACTTAGATGCCCAAAAAGCCACAGTTCCAAAGTGAGGAAGAAGGCTGTACTGGTTAAAAAACTGACCTGATTTTGGTGGGGAAGTGAAGGCAGCTATAAAAATAATAATGAATAACAGAAAGAAGAAAGTGGAAAATGATGGTAGCGAATATAGGTCAAGTTAGCAGCTGGTAGGGAATTGATGGAGGAAGCAAAGGAACAAAGGAGAGCTTTATGATTGGCTGAACTGGGGGATGGAGGGAAATATGAGAGTTTTTAAAATTTATGAGGAACAAAAAGCATCCTGATGATTTAATCCATTACTAGCTGGAAGTAAGATCATTATCAACAGTGCCGCAGAAAGGGCAGAAGTGTTGTGTAAAAGTTTCTGCTCAATAGTTGGGGGGAAAAACATGTTCTTCTGTGGGTAGTGTCCCTGTGGGAGTGCCAATGTAGGAGTGCTTGCCATGTGCCTCAGATCAGAGATTTTTAGGTGGCAGTATTTGTTCAACCCATTCATGTGCCCTGTTCAGCCTTGTGCCCCTGCACCAAGAATATTTAGAGCTGTGTGGGCAAACCATCCTCAATTTCTTTTCAACCATCTCAGCAACGTCCCAGCTGAGCATCACTCAACAATACTTTTCTCTCATTCTTAATAGTTAGTATTAGTTCTTAGAGTTTCTTGTCTGTTAACTAGCTGTAATACCTTTTTATTTTTAAAGAAACAAAAGAAGAAAACCATAAAGATTTTACTTAAGCTTTTAGGATAAAGATGGTTTTCTCTCCCTCCCCCTACCCCCCGGAGAACTTAAACCCTGGGAGGGCATGCCCAGTTTTCCAGGGCATAAATGTCGCTTTACATGCTGAGAAATTACCATGGTCAATCACAGACACACCTGGGTCTGGGGCCTTGGGGATCTGCATGTCCCCCAAAGTGCAATATTTGCCTGTAGTTAAAATTGAAGGCCAGAAAGAACTGGGAACTTAAACTACGTCTCCTCATGAAGGAGAGTTTTCTTAGACCATCTTCTGATCCCAGCCAGGGAATCCCCATCAATACAATTGTCTCTGAATAAGTCAACTACTTTGACTTCTTTTGGTGCAGCGCTCCACTAGAGCATTGAAGAGGATGTCATCTTTGGAATCCTCCCCAAAAGACTTTAGAAAGTGGTCCGAAAACTCTTTGGGCCCAGAAACTGGGAGGCTGCAGGGTTCCTCAGAATATTTGGGCTTATTGATCATCCCAATATCTAAGAGTTCTGGCTCCAAAAGGTCAGTACCGTCAGGTGATTGGAGCAGCAGAGATGTCTAGTTCTTCTAAATCTGTACCAACAGAAGCTCCTACAACCTCTGGTACATAGCACTTTGGCTCTGCGAAGGACCAGACTGACATCTATTGGTTATTCATCACATGAGATATTCAGTACCATTGGTGCCTTCTACCACAGTTACAATAACACAACTTTCCTCATTGGTACTATCCACTGTCCTGGTACCAAGCGAGTTCCTCAGGACCTTGCAGTAACAGAAATGCCTGAACCTCTGCTGTTTAGCACCAGCCCATTCTTGGTACTGACCACAGACCACCTCTTGATCCCTTGAGATTTGGCTGGTACCAACAGATTCTCTGCCTAGCTCTGTGACTATTCCATCTCTACCAAATGATGAGAAGGACAAAGGTAATGGAGATATTCCATTAGTCCCCTACATATCTTTCTAGGACTCTCCCTTCCATTATCAGGGGACTTTCTATCCTGAGACCCCCTAAGGAGTCGGACTGTATTCATGAGAGATTAACTTTCCCCACCACTGGTATGGACAACCTTGGGTGCCTTCATCCATGCCTTATCTACCACCTCAGTGGTGTTATTGGGACCCATGGATGGCTTACTGCTAACAGTTTTCCAGGGTCCCTAGTATTCCTTGCTGGGCTAATAGCAGACAATTCCTAGCGGCCTTTCGCTCTAGGATTCCTGATCCACAAGAGGAGACATTTGAAAAGAAGGAAGCAAGAATGGACAAAGAGATTACCCCCTACAACTGACATCTCTTCCTCCTCCCGAGAGGAAGATGTCATGCCTTCTTCACTGTCTTAGGCAGATGATTTTAAACAGTTCCAGTACCTCATTAAAGGGTTAAGACTCCGTGCAAATTCCACTGAAAGAGTTTAAAGAGTTACAACATAAAGTACTTGACAGTCTGCACACTTCATCTGCCTGCATCGCATTATCTATTAATATGACTTTTGTTAGCACCTGCAAAAATAATTTGGCATTCCCTAACCACAGAACCACCCATCTGTAATAAGGTGAATAAAAAGTATTACATCCCCTCCAATGACTTTTTTCCTAATCTATCCCCTAGCTCCCTTGCATTTGATGCTGTGAATGAACATGGCAGATAGCACCATGCTAAATTGACCCATACAATAAAAACTGTGTCTGGATTTGTTTGGCTGTAAGTCATGTTCACTAGCTATCTTACAATTTAGTATCCCTGGAGGCTGTTGAACAGAAGGTACTTAAGTTAGATTTTTTAAATCAGCAAGTCCAGATAACTTGCTTCCTGGACTTTGAAGATCTGTTTGAAAAGGTAGCTTACTGTTGAGAATGTAAACCATACTTGCACAAAAGGTTCTCTATCCTGGATAGCTCTTCAACATGAGCAGTTTCAAACTAGGTCCCTATGCTGCTTTGGTCCCCCAATCGTGTGATTACCAGTTGGTGTGGGAAAGTGTCCTGTAACAAGAAAGAAACACAGCTACTGTCCCAATCTGTCTGAGGCAGAGTACCTCAAGGAAAGTTTCCTGCAGAGAATGGCTTACAGCACTTTGTAGAATTGGCAGGCTGTTGGCTCCACACCAGAGCGATGGCTTGCCTCTCTGGCCTTGTGGTTGTCAAAGAAGACAGTTCTTCACCATATCTCTAATAGCACTGTTATTTGTCTTAGAGTGCATTCCTTCTAAATCCTCTCTCTTTCACGCCTGTTAAACCATTCATGTCTCAACCTGGTCAGTTCTCAGTTAAGAAATTCTTTCACAATTTCCCCCCTGTGAGACTTACAAAGTCTCATTAATTATATTTCCAAATTGATTAGAACTTGGATATCATAGCCCTTTCTGCTATGGTGTGAGAAATCTGGCCACAGGTATCAAAGCTCCTTTGGCTAGAGCAGACCTGGACCTGCATCTGCATGGCAGACTCTCCTCAAAGATTGAGCAGCTCCAGCATGCTTCAGGCAGGAGAGCATTTGCTACACAGACCTGCCATGGTCACCTGGGAAGATGAAGTGCAAGCTCCCTACTCTGACCAAGCAAGAAGTGGAGCCAAAAAATTTCAAAACTTCCCAGTACTTTAAAGAGGGAGAAGTGAGTGGCTGCAGAGCAATGGTGTGTGAATGGATGTTCAGAGTGGTCCCGACCGGCATTTTTGAATTTTTTCAGAGGCCATTTAACATGACAAACATATGATTGTCCACACCGAGTCTTTTAGTGCCAATTTGGTGAAAAAGGCTCTATGCCTCTCATGTAGGTGATTTTATTTTATCAATTAAAAAAAGGCTGTTTTATTGACAAAACAGTCACCGTAGTAAGTACACCAGGAGTGTTTTGTCGACATAAGCTGACTTTTGTTGAAAAAACTTCCTAGTGTAAATCAGGCCTCTGTATTTAGCACTGATGTGATGGCTGATTTAATACTGTGTCCAGTTGGTTTGCCCACACAATTAAGGAAGCATGATGATTAAGTGGAATGGGTTCAGAGAAGAGCTACAGATTTACACATTAGAAAACGTGCCTTAAAGTTATCAACTCAAAGAACTCGGTCTGTTTAGCTTAACCTTAAAGAGAAGGTTATGGGGTAATTTTATTATGGTTGATAGATATTTAAACATCTCAGGAATGTATGTTGTTTGTAACTCTGAACAAAATGTTACGGTGGCTCTTTCGAAATCTTACAACGGAACAGTGACTTAATACATCTTATAAACATTACAGAAGAAAAATGTTGCTTTTAATCGTTCTAATTCAAATTAAACAAGCACAGAAACAGTTACCCTTTATTTTCTTTTTCTTTTTCTTAGTAGTTTGCATTTAACACAGTATTGGCTGTAATTGCTTTTTTCTCTTTGTGTGTGTCTGCTGCTGCGGGATTGCGTACTTCTGGTTCCAAACAGGACGTGTGGTAGACTGGTCAATTCAGAGCTTTGGTGTTGATAACTCTGAAGTTCTACTATACATAAAAAGATACACTGAATAGGTATTCTGTCTGTCCAGAATAAAAATTAGTGTGTTTAGGGATACATAATGGGGAGAATTAAGACTGTGGAACCTTAGCTCTAACTTTCTAGACTTTCTCATGTACTTATGTATGTATGTATATGGGGACAAAGAATCTCGAATGGTCTAGTGTGGCTTCGAAGAATAGTTATTAATGATCACTGTTTAAGACTTATTGATAAGTCTTGACTACTTTCACTTAAGATCAGTGACCAAATACTTAAAAAAGGAAGTGCTGGAACACTCTTCCAGTAGTATCATTCATAAGAACACTAAAAATAATAATGCTTGAACAGCCTTCCAGAGCCTGCACTGCTTACAGCCTAGCAGAATTAGAGGATGATCACAGAGGGATGATGATAGAATGATTAAGGGAATGGAAAAGTTTTTATCTAAAGAGACTGAAAACAGTAAGATATTTGGAAAGATGATGAGTAAGTCGGGTCATAGCTAAAAGTATAAGATAACGATTGACACAACATGTAGATGGGGAGCGTCTACTCTCCCTCTTACATAACACACAAGCACAAGGACATATGGAATTCAAACAAGGAGTCCTGTGTCACTAAAAATTTTTTTATTTGTTGCATGAGCTCTCATGGGAGAAAATCCCACTTCATAAGATGATTTGAAGTGCTACAGGACTGCTTGTTTGTTTTTTACTGAACTAGACTGACACGGCTCCGCCTTTGGAACATGAAATTCAAAGACTGCAAATTTAAAACCAGGAAAAGGAAGTGCTTTGTTACATAATTTAGCAAGAGTCAAAGAACTGAGTAACCGCTAGAACGTCAAAGGGTGTTAATAGTTGATGCCTGGAAGAGAGTATTGGAAGGGAAATAAAGCCTTTCTTTTCAGGGTTTAAGATAATCTCTAACTATTATAATTAGAATGACACTTTCATTTTGAGGGGGAGGGGCACAGATGACTCTACATCCATGTACCCTGGGGTTATTTGCGCCTTCATCTGTGGCATCTGGTGCTGGCTACTGTTGTGTGGACTGTGAGTCTGACTTAATACACCAGTTCTTGTGTTCATAGAGCTGTTGTTGGGCTGAGTGATGGTGGGTCAGGACAAATAATTGTGAATGACTATCTCATTAAAACACTTGAGCGATTGTTCCTGTTCAATTGAGCTTGGATTCTGCTGCCATCTGTTAAGCAGACTCAATTAAACAGCACGGGGTGGGGAGAATAAAGTGAGATGCTAATATATTTTGCAAACCACACTGAGAATGCTTTCTTAAATATTTAACTATTTTTCTAAGTTTCTGGAATTTAAATTTATTTTGGAATCTGGGGAATTCCTTTAATTTCTTTTGAAAGTTGAAAATAGACACTTTTTTCTGCTTAAAAAATTAAATATGACAGTGTGTAAATGTTCACTTGGGCTTAGAACACAGGTTAAGTAACAGTAAAGGGCAAAAGGGTCATAGACCTTTCCTGTGAATTGCTTTCTGATATACCTTTCTGCAACTGGTGTTGTCCTTAGTTAGTGTGAATTACTTGGTTGGGATTTGTTGTTGAAAATAGCAGTTTGGCTGAGAGGTATTTTTATTTTTCTTGAATAGTCCTAATAAAAAAGGGAAAACTGAATGTTTTTAGAGAGGTTTTTCTTTTAAAATGTAAGTTAAAAATTCTCCTGGTACAGAGAGGGAAATAACTTTTGCTGAAGATGAAAATTCTGGGTAGTTGTATTGAAGGGGGGAACAAATAGCTAGGTAATAGAATTGCTGGGAAAGTGGAGGCACAATTCTTCTGTGTCCCAAGGGAAGGATCAAGAGACCTTTATCTCTGAATTGCTTCATGATTTATCCCTTTCTCCAAATGGTGCAATCCTAACTTAAGTGTAAATTTCTGGTCCGATTCATTGTTGAAAATTGCAGTTTGGCTTACAGATTTTTACATTTCTTGTGTAATTCTAATAGAAATGAAAGAACAACTGTGCCTGAAAAGGATGTTTTAAAGATTTTTGACTGTGTGGATCATAAACCATAATAGGTTTTAAAGAAAAGAAACTCTGGGCTAGTGGCCATATGAATTACTACAACTAGCAACTTTTTTTGTTACTTAGTTTATAACATACTTTCTCCTTATTCTGATTATTCATAGCACTGCTATGTTTAGAGGCACAGGGGAGGGATCAGTGTACAGACTCATAGATTTTAAGGTCAGAAGGACCATCCTGATTATCTGGTCCAACCCTCTCCTGTACAACTCAGGCCACAGAACATCACCCACTCACTCCTGTAATAGACTCCTAACCTCTGACTGAGTTGCTGGAGTCCTCAAATTATGATGTAAAGATTTCAGGTTTCAGAGAATTCACCATTTACACTAGTTTAAACCTGCAAGGGGACCCATGCTGCAGAGGAAGGTGAAAAACCCTCAGATTCTCGGCTCTCGGCCAGTCTGACCCAAGGGAAAATTCTTTCCTCACCCCAGATACAGAGCTCAGTTAGACCTTCAGCATGTGGGCACAACGCTGCAGCCAGACACTTGAGAGAGAATTCTCTATAGTAACTTGGAGCCTTCCCCATTTAGTGTCCCGTTACCAGCCATTGGACTTATTTGCTGTTCACACTTGCAGATCTGCCATAGTACATGTAGCCACATGCTACATGCCCATTCTGTAAGTTCCTCCATCTTCAAAGTCTCGGATGAAGTGGGATTTTCTCCCAGGAAAGCTCATGCAATAAATAAATTTGTTAGTCTTTAAGTGCCACAGGACTCCTTGTTTGTTTTGTAGAACTAGACTAACATAGCTACCCCTTTGGAGCATGCCACAGGAGGCCTATCATTCCATCCATGGTATCATCAAGCTCTTTCTGAAACCATTTAGGTTTTTTGCTCCCACTGCTCCCATGGTGAGGCTGTTCCAGAGCTTCACTCCTGTGATGGTTAGAAATCTTCGTCTCATTTCAAGCCTTAACTTGTTGATGGCCAATTTATATCCATTTGTATTAAGGACAGAAAGCTTCATTCTTGCTAGCTGACAGGCCATTTTCTTGTTTCTTTTGATGTCTGGAGATTAAATGCTATGTGGGGAGAAAAATCCCATTCATTTAAAATATTTTGCATCAAAGTGACACCCTTTAATGTATTTTCCTCTGATGTTAAATTATCTTCTCATCTAAAGGAAAAAACATGTTTGCAGTTTAAGTACCTGAGCAGAGCTTTTGACAGAGGTTTGGAAAGAAGATGAAATTTTCTTGTTTGTCTTAAGAGTAGTTGCATTTTTGCCTTTCTATGCTTCTGAACTCTGTCAGACTTGTGAACAGAGATGGTTTTCTGCTGCCCTTCTGAATGCTGCTCTCAAATTGAATTTGAATTTCTGAAATTCCTGAAGTCCTCCGGAGGAAAAGGGGTAAGGGAAAATGACGGTCCTAAGCTAAGCAGAACAAACTGCAGGATTTTCCAGAGTGTCTTTGCTGGTTGTATATGTGTGTGTCCTGACTAAAAGCAAATAGGACAAACCCTCACTGGAAAACTCCTGCAACTGTTGGGAAAAAAAAAAGTCACTTCATTCAATGCTAAACTCCATATCTAGGTCCAAATCAGTGGTTTCCAACCCGTGGGGCCGTGGAGGCTCTCAAAGTGGCCCGCATTTCCCTCCCACTATTTGCAAAAGGGAACTGCTGCTGCCTGAGGACCCCGGTGAATGTGCTACTGTGGTGCTGACAGATGGTGCAGGCTCCTTGCTGCAGACAAGGAAAGGGGAGTTCAGTGCCCTTGTCCCCTTGGCTGTAGCAGGAAGCAAAGCAAACTGCTCCACCTGGGACCTGAGGTGCTGGGGCCCTTGCTGCAGCTGGGGGTGTGAGATCAGGACTCTCCTCTCCTAGCTTCAGCAGAGAGCAAAGCACTCTGCCTGGGTTTCTAGGCAGTGGGTCCCTGCTGGAGTCAGGGGGACGCTGAACCTTTGTTTCTGTGGCTGCAGAAGTGAGTCACTGCCTCGGGATGCAGTTGGAGCACAGAGTGCACTGCTGTAGCCAGGAGCGAGGGAGATCCTCCTTATTAAACTCCTTACTGCTGGCTGCAGTGGTCAAGGGCGGTGGCTGCTGGTAGAGACTGATAGCCCTTCAGAGTTATACAAATCATATTTGTGGCCCTTGTGCCATAAAGGCTGGGAACTATGCTCTAAATAATTCTGGGTGAAAGCTACAATGAATTGCAAATATTGTAAAACTTCCCCCTCCCCATCATGTGATAAATTTAATAGATCAGGAATTTGTGTTCTGATAGAGTGGTGTTGGGGTGGAGCAAAGGACTGGGCAATCTGTGTGTTTATTTTCCCCATTTAAAACTGAAATTCATCCCCATATCTACATCCAAAAGGGGAGGTGATACTCTAGGTTACTTAAGTATTAAGTTGTTCTTCATCCGAAATATTTCCAGAGGAGTAGCTGTGTTAGTCTGTGTATAGCAAAAACAACAGGAATCCTGTGGCACTTTAAGGACTAACAGATCTCTTCAGGCATAAGCTTTCATGGTCTCCAACTCGGAGCCTACAAAAGCTTATGCCCCAAGAATTCTGTTAGTCTTTTAAGGTGCCACAAGACTCTCATTGTTTCATCTGAAATAGTTATTCTTTGTTCCTTAATGGTCTACTCTACTGAGTGTATTGATGTCATAGTTCCATGTTCAACATGCTATTTGGAGTGGGGAATCTTCTAAGAAGCTTTGGAAATACCTGCCTTGGGGATGTGTTTGTAAATACCTACCAGTCAGTTCCACTGCAAAAGCAAAATGCTGCTTGTCAGAAGTATTTTTAGGTCTGGGAGTAAACCATCTGTGGCAGGGATTGTTTAGCAGCGCTCTGTTGAATGTCAGAGGGGTAGAAGAAGTATAAATGCCTCACTAGAGCTATCCTGGAGAGGATGAACTCTGTCATTTAGAAAAGGTTACCTTGCACCTTTCTTTGAGTTTGATGGCAGAGTTTAAACAAGGTGCTTCTAAGAATCATTGCCAGGCTATAACAACTGTAAATAAATTGATATTATAAAGTCTTTAAAGACTCCACACACACAGGTTTACTTTTCTACTCTAGAAACTTAAGACCAGGATAACAACTGCTGTTAAACTAGTGTTTTCTGGCATGCCAGTCTTAACGTCCTGTTGGGCAGCTTTAAGGTTTTCTTGCATACAAAATCAGGTTGTCATTTGTGTTGTCCAAACTCAGGTGCCTATATTGTAACATTTAACCCACAGCCTTTTGCATACAGGTAAGACCACAACAACTGGAGGATCAGAAATGAATTTAAAGCTGGAAGAATATGGAAAGAATAAATTTGAAAGAGCTCTATTATGTTAAATGTTTTCAGTATCTGTAAACAATTACAGTATTCAGAGCTAACAGATTATAAATATGGGACATAGCCATTTTAAATCATACCAGTTGGACAGCAGACATTCTTCAAATAACATCCCATATTTTTCTTCTTAAAAACATAAATATCTGCTTTACTTATTTAATTCTTGAAGTATGTGCTTTGCTTGTATAAACACAGTTTATCTTTAGCTAAAATTGACAGTTTTTTAAAAACATTATTAAATGACTCATAATATGAAATCTGTCCTTTTCCTAACATGTTACATTCTTTTTCTCCCCTTCAGTATTGCTTTAAATCAGTATTATGTCAAACGTCCATTAAGTGCCATTTTTTATTTTATTACAGCGGATATTCAACTCCTTTGTGTACACAGAAAAAATCTCAAATGGAGAAAGTGAAGTTCAACAGGTAAGGGAAAAAATAAATGTATGAAAATCCCTAGTCACTTGTTGTATGAAAGAGATTGGGATTTTAAAGGGACACAGTCAACTAAAATATCACACCTTTGTCTGAATTTATTTTGCTAACTATTCTTGCACATCAAATCAGAAAGAACAATAACTGAAAAGTATTTACTTTGTACCTGTTTGATAGCTTCACATTCTCATGAATACTAACACAATTCATTTCTCCCTATCGGTCTTCCACTCATAAACAAGGGAGAGAAAATCACGTCCAGTATAGTCAGGAGATACTATAACTTGGAGAGAGGTATGGTGGAGACACTGCTTTTATTTTATAGAAACTGACTAGATTTCAGTTGACTACGCCCTTTAAATAATCTTCCCTTCAGATGCTTATTTGATCACTAATACATCGATATTATGTATGCATCGTTGGGTACTTATCTGTTTTCATAATTAATATCTGCTGATGTACATATATTTAATTTATGTGCAGATATGTAGTTAGCATATAACTGTTTGCATCACTCATGTTTTTGTCTGTTAATTTAAAGTAATAGATTTGAAAAGTCAATGTATACTAGGGTTAAAAAATGCCCTTGAGTTTAATATTAAGTAAATGTAGATCCCCAATTGGTTCTTTCTATTTTAATGCATTGAAGTGCATGAAATAAAATTTTTGTTTGGGTAAATATTAAGGCTAAAGGATCAGGTTGAATTAAAAAGACAAAATTTTAACTTTGCTTCAGTTTGCTTGTTCTCACAACTCCATCTCATGCTACATGTGATCAATATGATAGAAATGACAAACTTTTTTTTTTTTTTTTTTTTTTTTATGTAGTTGTTCTGGAGGTTAGAACAAAAAACTGGCTGTAATTCCCACTT
Source organism: Podocnemis expansa (assembly GCA_007922195.1). Classification (NCBI taxonomy): domain Eukaryota; kingdom Metazoa; phylum Chordata; order Testudines; family Podocnemididae; genus Podocnemis; species Podocnemis expansa. The sequence goes on along the minus strand of ML682183.1, from coordinate 2,775,350 downwards.
CAGCCACTAACTCACTTATGTGACATTTTGCAAGGAACATGACCACCTTATATTTCCATCAAACCTATTTTAGCATTCAGTAAAAACAAAACTGATTCAGAGAAGAGTTTTCCCAGGAGAAAAATTAATTGCCCTCAAAACATGCAAGTAATTTTTAATTTGGTGACTGGACAGTTATACCCTTTCAAGAGCATTTTATAATTTTGTATCAGGATATTCATTTAAATTGATATATGGATAAGTAGCTAACTCTCCCAAATAAAATTAGCTAAATTGAAGAAAGTACCAAACATGAATTTCTTCCCAGGGCAAAAAGTCAGAGTAGAGATGGTCTTGTAAATTCTGGGTCCAAATATAGCACACTCAAACTTTGGGCAAATTTGGGTTTGACATTAGAGCTCAGCTCATCTCCAGTTTAAAGGAAATACAGTAATTTGAGTAAGGTTATGGTCATTCTTGGAGTGGAATTAATATGTGGAAAGTGAAATAATAAAAGAATAATTCTAGCAATCTTAGATGCTATTACAAAATCTTCAGTTTGTAAGAATCTTATTCTGTGCTGGAGTTGAAATTATGTTGTGTAATATACCAGTACTCGACTTTCATGCCTGTATATGATAGTGTGATTCGTGAACCAGAAGCAAAAACAGTTCATTTAAAAAAAAAATTGAAAACAAATCCTAGTCATGCTACTCCAGTCCAGCAAAATAATCTAGGAGTCCTTTGGCGCAAGACTCCTTGTTAATCCTAACGTAAGTTCCACTTCCTTAGTTTATGAAAACTGACAGATTGGTAGAAATGAAAATTTTCACTTCATCTTCAAGCTGTTTATTTACTATTGGAATTCATGCCGGTTGATGCAACTAGATTGATTAGTGTAATAACAGTGTTCATAGGAATTGCCATGGGAGATTCTAGTCAATTTTAGTTGTTGTCTTGTCTCTGACAGTTACAAATAGTAGCTACAGGGGATGGCATATTAAACCCCAGCGATGGATATGATGCAATACCATGTACTCTGTGAGAGCAGTTTTTTCCTAGTTATCAGCTGAAGGCTGGTTTGTGTCCAGAATTGTAAATGATGCTCTTTAAGTGAATGTCTAAATTTTTTTAATGCATCCTGCTAAGAAGTTTGCCTGAAAGTTTTGTTGCAGTCAGTTCCATGAATTAAATGTATATGTAAACTTGCTGCCTTTCACTTCATTTGGGGAGTAAGTCCCCTTGTGCTTGTAATACCAGAAAAGAGGAGTAAGTATGACAAGAGGGCTTTCTGTGTTCCATTTTCTATTTCTCCTTCCTCTGTTCTGTCATCAAAAACACTCAGTATCTGTAGCCTCTTTTAAAGAAATTGTGTTAAAACTTTCCATACTTGTTGGAATTTTTCTTGTGCTTCTCTGGGCTTCATCTGTTTCGGGGTTTTGTTTGTTTGGTGGTGTGGTGTTTTTAAGTTGATCAGATTCAAAAGGGCAGCCGTGTTAGTCTAATTCAGCAAAAGAAGCAAGGAATCCTGTGGCAAGATGCAAGGCACTGAATGCAGCCGTTTGAAGTGGAAATAACTAGATTCTTGTAAAGAGTCTACAGAGACTTCAATAATTTCCACTCCCCAATCAAACTTAGCCTGGAACGCTCCATGCAGGAGATCCATTTTATGGACACTACAGTACAAATAAGGGAAGGACACATCAACACCACTCTATACTGAAAACCTACTGATCGGCATAGTTGCCTACATCCCTTGAGTTTCCATCCAAAACACACCACGCAATCCACTGTCTACAGCCAAGCCCTAAGATATAACTAGATTTGCTCTGATCCTTCCGACAGAGACAGACATCTTCAGGATCTCTATCAAGCATTCTTAAAACTACAGTACCCATCTGGGGAAGTAAGAAAGCAGATTGACAGAGCCAGACGCGTACCCCAAAGTCAACTACTGCAGGAGATGCCCAAGAAAGAAAAGAGTAGAACTGGTCACCACAAACAACCTCCAAGTCAGACATCTACAACAGATCATTAAAGACCTACAGTTTATTTTAAAAGATGATGCCTCACCCAAGGCTTGAGAGAGAGATGCACCTCTCCTCACCTACAGCAGCCCCCTAACCTTAAACAGATACTCACCAGCAACTACAGACCTAACAACAGAATCATTAAAACAGGCATACACCCCTGCAACAAACCACATTGTCAACTTTGCGCACATATCTGCACAAAAAACACGGTGACAGGACCTAATCAAGCCAGCTACTCCATCAAGGGCTTATTTACCTGCTCATTCATCAATGTGATTTATGCCATTATGTGCCAGAAATGCCCACACACCTTTTACATTGAATGAATAAGACAGTCTGTGCCAAAGAATAAATGGACACAAAACTGACGTCAGATAACAAGACGCAAAAACCAGTTGCTAAGCACTTCCATCTTTCTAAACACTCTATGGATGACTTGTTAATGACTGTGCTCAAGAAAGTCAGTGAGACGTCAAGACTTCAAAGAGAAACAGCTGAATTAGAATTGATATGCAGATTTGATTGTGTGAAAGCAGGATTAAATTGTGACTGACTTCTTTTCCCATTACAACAGGTGATTTGACTTCACCTTCCTCTATGTGGTGTTTTCCGGTGTTTGAATCTTAACAACTGCTCTGATTGGCTCTTACAGTATGACCTGATCCTATGTCTTACACTCCCTTGCATTTATTTTCATCTCTGTTACTCTTTAAGTGCCACAGGACTCCTTTGCTTCCTAAGTTGGTCAGAATTGGACACAGGAATGAGTTTGGGGGATATGCTATCCTTTTGCTTATAAAGACATTATTTTCTTTTCAATATTACTTTCTATTCTGTTCCTAACTGAGCATTCTAATATTGCTTTAAAAAAAATAACCTATTGTGACTCAATTCAATTAGAGGTTTTTAGGGAGCTGATCCAATCACATCATAAGGGGGTGTGTTTGGTGGGAGTGTGTGAAATACAAAAATACTTATTTTTCTAGCGTATTAGAGGTTGAATCTCAAACTATTTCTTCCTTGGTGCAATACCACTAAATTTCATTGTGCTGTCTGATTGACTAGTTTGGATACACTTTTTGTTAATATTTCAGCAAAATATTTTTGTATAAATAGATATTGTAAACATTTCTGTTAACATTAATGTTTAACAAACCCGTTTGTTCTGACTAAACATATTTTTAATCCTAAACTAGTGTTTCCCTTTCTAAACTATAATTACACGTTGAAATATGCAGAACTATTGCCTAAGAAGCCATGGCAACTGTGTTGAAGAAACAAAATAATGCCAACCAAGATCTGAGGATGTTGATGATAAAGTTAATTCACTTGTGTTTTAAGCACTAAGCATAGTTTTTGTTCTGTGAGGAACTTGGTGTACTTAGTGTAGCTGCATCCGTACATATTACATAAATACAAATATTGTATAACTGTACAAAACACCCACACAAATTCACTCTACATACTCATCATTGTTCCAAAACTAATGAAAATATTTGTCATTAGGAACATCAAAAGGGCCTTGTGATTATACTGTACCTGAAGGAGAGATTTCATGTCATAATATCAAGCATACATACTAGTGAGCAGATTTAACTAGTTTCCAGTACCCTTGTCTGGAATTTTCAGAAATGTTCCCATCATGTTTTTTGGTAGGTTCACTATTTTTTCTTGAAGGAATATTTTTGTAATACTGGATTACTGATGTGTTTCCAAGTTCCATATTACTACTATTCTTAAATTAACCTACTGTGCTTTAATATTTGAACCAATTTAAAGGACTATGACAATTATGATAACATAATATTTGGATAGAGCCTGGTGCCATGCCATATTCTATTTGTATAAACATATACAGTTTCACTGATGAGGAAGATTAATGTTAAAATCTGTGGCCACTGGGATTTAAAATGCTACTCTCAATTACCAGTAGGCTTAAAAAAAAAAAAAATTATTGTCCTTAGAGTGCATTTTAAACTCAAGACTCATTTGTTTTCACCACAAACAACAAACTGTTGGCTAGCTCCTGCTTAACTCAGTGGAGAGGAGAAAGAAGGGAAAGAACCTTCTATATTTTTCTAGTTTCAATACAGTGTAACTTAACTGGCTACAAAATAATGCAAATAATAACAAAACAAGTCAAAGAGAATGAGAATAAACAATTGTAGACCAATATTTAGCATAGTGTAACGTGGGGAAGAAGGGGCTACAACCTAGCATAAGTAGAAATGTCTTCATCAAATGTGATACCAATCATTCAAAAGTGATGTAACTAGAGATGTGCTCCATTCCACTGTCTTGAAGCAGCTTCCATTGTATACAGGGTTTACAGTTTGGTTCAGTGGCTCTTAGTCCCCCTGCAATAAAAATTGTTCCAACACCTCTTTGATCATTTGTCTTTTGAAAACTAAGTGTCTTTGAAAGATCTTGGGTTTTGTGTCTGCAGATGATTGAGCTGGGGGAACGGCAGTTCTTCAGAATCCTGAAAAGCCTTATCATGAAGGAGAATATTGAAAAATTACTTATATGGACCAAGATTTTGAAAAATGAGTAGTAATTTTGTTTGTCTCAATTTTTGGATGCTGACTTTAAAATGGACTGCTTTTTCAGACTGTGCTGGGGCACCCTCTCTAAAAACGTGCCATAAGATGTCTCAGGTTGAGTCTCCAAAAATGGAAGGAACCAAGACTATTAGTCATTTTGAAAAACCTATGCCAAACTGTATACAATATTAGAATGTGGCTTATTGTACAGTCCATTGTAAAGAAAATTTTCTGAATAAGCATTCACAAACGTCCACAATGGGACAATTGTCATGGTAAGTTGAAGCTTTAGGCCTTAAATCATCTTGACTTTTGTAAAGAAGGGCTCACTGGCTTTAATTTGAAGGTGAAGAATGTCTTTCACTACTATTTCTGGGTGGTCTACACACTACTTAAAAGTCTCACAGGCTAAATTATACATATCAGTGGACTTTGGAAAATAAAAGGCGTGTTTGGGAAATTCAGAAACTGAACTGGGACTTCATTGCTGAAGCCTTCTACTCTCTTTTTTTGTTTTGTTTTTAAAGTGTAAAAAAAAAAAAAAAGACGTTAATGTAAACCACAGTCACAGATGCACACATTACCTCCAAGTAGATATAAATAAATGTCTAAACAATGTAAGTAGTCTGACGAGTGCCTAACTGTCAGAGAAGAAAAATGAGGCCCTAACAGAGGGTAATTATCATGGTTAAAAGCTCAATATTGAAGTGGATAGAAGAACAATTGAGCACTTCTGTTTTATTAATAACTTGGTCTTAACAGTCCTACTAAATCACAAGTGGTATAACTGGAGATTTATGAGTAAGACTGATGCATCCAACAGAGCATCTTGAACAAATGGAAATAAAATGTGAGCAAATTGAGTCCCATATCACTCACTCCTGTTTTTTGTGGGTTTTTTCTATTATTATTACTATTTATTCATTAACATTTTCTTACCAATTGAGGCCTTAAGGCGATTAATTTATAGTTTTATGTCAACTGGGAGCTTTTCTGGAAGACCATATTGAAGAGAGAGAGTAAATATTTGTACAGTAATTGTTAGACATGTCAGTGACTTCCCTCCCTGCAGAGAGCATTTTAATCTTAACATTAAGCATTAAGAAAAGTTTTAACATCATAGCCATCAGACTGAGAGGAAAGAAAGATAAAAATAAGATTTTTCTTCAAATGGATGGTTTGAATAGTATGTAACACAGACTATATTCCACAAAGGGTAGATGATTTGCAGAGGAGAGACTTGCATCTGTTCAAGATTAAATTAGACATCAGTGTTCCTGACAGCAGAGAGAATGTAAGTCTAGAATCCAAAGTCAAAATTGCAAGATGATATGGTTTTGATTGAGAGAATTTTTTGATATGTTGAATTGAAGGGTGTTTTGAAAGGTTTAAGAGTTTGACAGCTCTGCGTGAGCAAATTGAAGAAAGAGAAAAGAGGATATAGTATCTGAACTTTGGATGTGCCCTCTATTCTGCTTCTCCCCACTTTCCCCATCCTCAATAAGCCAATTTTCAAACCACCTTCCATTGTAACTATTACTTCATTTCCTTTTTTTGTGTTTTAGTTTTTTAACTAAAAACTGCTAGAGTGAAAAATTTAGTGACTGCATCAAATTTGCTGCTCTAGCTATGGTTCTGGATCCCCTCCATATGGCTTCTGCTCTCTCCATGCCAGTGATACTACTCACCAAACTTCTAATGACTTTAAAGACCTCTGATCTAGCAAGGTATAATCATTCTTCTCCTTGACTTCCCTATTGTTTTGACACTATTGACCACCGCGTTTTCTATGGCAACTTGTCTGTCTTTGTCTTTTGTGACACTGTTCTCTCCTAGTTCTCCTCCTCTCTCAATTTAGTTCTCATAGTGTCTCGTTTATTGGATCCATCTACTAGTCTATCTGTATAAACCCACTGCCATATCTGATCGCCCCCTATATAAAGGTAAAAGTGTTTGCATGCCTGTGTGCTTTCCTTCCTTCCTTCCTTCTCATCTTCTTGTGTGGAGCTTGACAGTGGTGATGGTTCAGGTTTTATGTTTGGGAACTTTTTATTAAGGGAAAAGTAAGTCAAATAGGATTTTTTTTTTTTGTATAGACACAATGGTGTTAGTAGTATTGTTTTCTTGTACTGAATTCCATGACCTACATTCTTTTTTTTTTTGCAGTGATTTCCATAACCTAGGTTCTCGTCCTTTCGCCTCAAAAACAAACGAGGAGTTCTGTGGCACTTAAAGACTAACACATTTATTTATTGCATGAGCTTTCATAGGAGAAAGCCCCACATCTTTAAGTGCCACAGGACTCCTTGTTTGTTTTGCTGAAGTAGACTAACACAATTACCCCTTTGGAACTCCTTTTTCCCAGTGTCTGCGAGTTCCCAGAATTATTAGCCTAGACTCCTTCTTTTTCCTCTGCTTCATAAATTTTGGTGATTTCTGCCCTGACCATTCATAAGTCTGCCTCTTCACTACTGATCTGTCTCCATCCTGTCAGCCTCTACCTTTTGCAAGTCTTGCCATCAAATTAAATTTACACTAGCTAATACAGAACTCCTTGCTTTTTTCCCTCAAGATCTGTCAACTGCTTCCATTCCCTATTACTTTTGCACAGTCAGGGGAATATTAGCTAGAGCAGTGGGTTTCAAACTTTTATTTCTTGGGACCCAGTTGAAAAAAAATCACTTATTCTCGCAACCCAACAGTTACATCTTTGAGCAGTGCATTCCAGTCTTCTGGTGGTGGCAGCAGGGGGTGCCGCAACCCAATGCCTGAGGGTCTGTGACCCAGTATTGGGTCCTGACTGTAAGTTAGGAAACCACTGAGTTCGAGGAGAGTGTCAAGGACTGAATTGTAAACCAACTCTTGGTGTCAGTGTTTTATACTTCTGTGTCTCAGATACATTGGAAGTACCTTCTCTTTGCTGCTTCTGTTGATGGTGGTTCCACAGCAGAAGTAGGACAGTGTTCCAGGCTAGGTTACACTCTGCTGTTAGTTCTGCTGTCACAACTTGGTGAGATCAACGAATTTCACTGAAGATGATTAGTAAAATTCTGAACCTGCAGAAACTGAAGGAGTTCTTTGTGTTTTTTAACTACATTGTATAAAGTTATTCTGTATGAGATGCTGTCAAATAAGCAGGACCAGATGAAAAGATAAACAGGTTCATCTGTTTGTGTAGGGTTTTCTAGGACAATGCTGCAGAGAGAACTTACATAAGCATTCCCTTAGATGCATGTTACGGAAGTAACATTTAGCAATTTTACGCACAACACCTTGTATCAATCTGCTTGTGAGAAAGGTCAGGAAATGTCACTGTTGTATAAACACGCCACCATGTCAGACTTACTACTATAGTACTAAGCTCTAGGGAAATTAAGCGCTGAAAGATAGCAGACATGCCCTAGATCTTCCGTTTGCAATCCAACCTGTCATCAGATAGGGTGTGAGTAGCTTTCCTAAATCCAAGGCAGAGTTAGAGAAAGATAGCAAATACAATTTGGCAAGGGAACATACAAAGTAGCTGCTTAGGAGGCTATAATAAAATTTTTGTGGTTGAAGCAATACCCTCATTTCTCTAGTTTGAATCCACATGGGAATTTTTTCCCCCACAAGAGCTGATAATTGAAGTTGATGTATTTTCCTCTTTAACATCCAAAATTTGTTCCTACTTTCTGTCCCCGCTGAAGAAATTGCACAAAATAATGTGTCTTTAATGAGAATGGCTCCATGAGGACTTCAATTCATACCTATTTTAAAAATCAGTTATGTTTGTGCTTCCAAACTCATTCACTGTGTAGAAATGCAGAACATAAAACTTTGTTGTAAAATTTCAGTAAAGGATATAAATCATGCCTGACCTAATCAAAGTAAATTAGATTCTGGGTGAAGCTCGTTGAATTGAGAGAATGTGTTAGAGATCAGATGTCTAGTTTACAGGCTAGATTGGCTGACTGGAGCACAAAAGGAACCAGATAACATGCACACAGCATAAAAGTCCCAGGAGAATCACTAGCTGAAGATTTCTTTGGTGGGGTTTCAAATTATGGATCCCTTCATAGTTGGGATTCTGGATTTTTTCCCATGAAAAGCTCATGCAATAAATATATTTGTTAGTCTTTATGTGCCACAGGACTCCTTATTTGTTTTACCAGTTCTGGCTCCTATACCTGGGAGTTCTTCACCCCCATCAGTCTTCCATTTACTCACTTTACCTTCAACTATTTGGGTTTTATAACCTGTTAGTTACCCAGGAGACTTGCAGCTAGCTTGTTGAAATATATACTATAACTCTTCCTCTAAAGTTGCTCCAGGGTCTGCCTTTCTTGGCTCTTTCCTTTGGCCAGCTGCCAGATAATTCAATTAGGGCTCTCTTTTCAAAATTCTTAGATGTGCCATATCTTCACTACTTTTTCCTTTTACAGGTGAATTTTATATTGTAGCAATCTATGCCCTGGGAAAGGACACTCTGGTGTCTATACCAATGGTTCCCAGCATTTTCTCTGCCATGGCACATCTTGCTACCTTTAATTAATTTGAGGCACATCACCATATTGTTTCCAAATGAATTCATGAATATTCATGAGCCAATCCAGAGCTTTTCGAGTAGCTTTTTCAAAAAATTTTGTGGCACATAGCCCTCAGGAGATGAAATATTGCATGTAACACACCGAGAATAGGAGGGACTGAGGCATGCTTGTGTCCAGGATCCCCCCATTGACAAGGATGTGACAAAGTGTGAAATAATTCTGCCAAGTGACTAGCACCCACATCCTGCAGAGGAAGACAAAAAATCCTAGGGATGGGCGAGAAGGAAATACTTTTACATCTCTACACATAAGGTTATTAATCAGACCCTGAGCATGTGAGCAAGAACTAGTTAGCCAAGCACCTGAGAGGGAGAATAGTTGGTGCCACTTCCAGAGCCCTGGCCCGCCCCATCCAATGTCCCAGCTCCACCTGTGGCCATTCCTGATGCTGCAGAAGAAGATTAAAAACAAAAAAACGTAGAGAGGGAGAAGAATTTCTTGCACATGGTCATGTATAATTAGAGCCAGTGGAGAAGCCAAGAGTTCAACTCAGATCTGCCAAGTTCCTGTCCCACAGCTTTAGCTCTCTCCTGTTTCAAGTGGGATTCTCTCTCATGAAAGCTCATGCGATAAATAAATTTGTTAGTCTTTAATAGTGCCACCAGACTCCTTGTTTGTTTTTCTGGAGTAGACTAACACGGCTACCCCTTTGGAACTAGTTTATAATAGTGGTCCCTTCTGATCCTAAAAATCAATGGATCAGATTGATGTCTTGCTTGCCTTTGTTTTTGATGAAGATCAGATAATGCCTAAAACTTTCATCCTCGATAGTCCAACCTGAAGGAAGAGGAGAATGATGTTCTTGGCTGCCATCCACTTCCACTCAGTTTCAAGTATCAGCACTCTACATCCATGTCATCCTGATAAAAGCTGTCAGTCACTGTCTCACATCACTCAGCTGAATACCCAAAACTTAAATAGGAGGAGCACCAGTGTTTCACTCTAGGTTTCTTACCAATAAACTGGACCTTTTGTTAGAGGTCCCTCACGTGTCAGAAACAATCCAGCTTTGACATAGCACTTCATTGCCCCAGCCACTCTTTATGTGAGTGACAATGGGAAAAGCTATGGATTCATGGTAATTGACCTGGTTCGTTAGCACATAAAGTGGACTCTAAGGAAGGTTATGTATCATATTGGGAAGGTAGGCTGATTTTCCCCCCCCCCTTTTTACTAGGCAAAGGTCTTTAAATATTTTGAGAAAAGAGAGAAGACAGATAATGTTAAAAAAACAATGGTGAAGGTACTTCATAACAGGATTTTCTTTAGAATTGCTGAACAAGTGTTCAGTGGTGCTTGTTAGGGGGAAAGGCATCTTTAGCATGCCAACCCTTCGTATTAATGATTCAAGTGATAATTTTTGTTGAATGCTGGGAGAGATCCAATAAAAGGGTGGCTACTAATAGGTGTGAAGGTCTTTGCCCTTTTATTTTGAGGATTGTCTAATGTAACTCTGTAGGATACTGCTGTCATGAGAGTCATTTGAAGACTTCAGTAACAACTATATTTCCATGCGTCTAGAAGAATATGGAGGTCTGTGTTTTATTATTGTGTGGCACTGGGGAAATCACAATCTCCTGAGCTGATTTCTCATCTATAAAAAGAGGATTTATTCTGAGTAGTGTTGAGACTTATAGTCCATAAGGAGCACTGAGACCTCTGATAAAGTGAACTGTATAAATATTGATGCAGTTATATTGTTTTCAGAATTACTTGCAATGTACTAGGGCTCCCTTTTTAAATATTTTTTCATTAGACAAATGTTGAGCGACCAGAAATAGCTTTCAGGATTTCCTAAAGTACATGATGGGATTCTTTGCTAAAAGTAATGGCATCCTGAACGGAGCTCTTAGTATTTTAGGGAAAGCAGAGTTGCTGGTTCTTCATCTGTTGGCAAAAAGTACATTAATGCTATCATTCATGGAAATGAGCACTGAGTCTGTAAGTGTTTCCTGGCACAGGCAGGGGGTGGAGGCCCTCCTCCACCATCAATCTCTGAGGGAGGCCACAACTCCCAGTCCCTATGTCCTGCGGGGAAGCTTAAGCTTAAACTTCAAGAGAGAATCAAGCAGCTCAGGTCCTCTTTGGGCTAGCTGTGCAATCCCAAACTCCTTGGCCCCAACCCTCAAGCAGGGTGATCCAGCCAGTGGTCTCCAGCCTTTCAGCAGCAGATGGTGCAATGCTCGTACGTTTCAATGGCAGCCGCTCTTCAGAAGTAGATCATGATTTACTAGTTGAGGACCATGTCTTTGGTCTGGACCCTCAGGCAGGGCCAGGTAAACCAAGTAGGTAGTTTCTAGCCCTTTGAAGAACAAATAGTTCAAAGCAAAACAGTTCAGACCCTTGGGCACAGTGGAGCAGGCAAGGAAAACAGTCTAGAGTCTGAGGCAGGGTGAGCAAACCAGGTTAAGCTACGGGCCCTCAGACAAGGCAGTGACCTCAAAGCTGGGATGCAGGAGGCTCTCCTGACTCTGTTGCATCCCAGCCCAGGGCCCTAGCAGCGATGGGGTGTCCCACTGCTAAATCAATGTGGCTCCAGCCAAAACTTGCTGACTTGGCTGAAGGTCACAACACAGTTGGATTATCGTCTGACTTCCCTGAACTCCTCCTTTCCCATGGAGTCACCCTCAGTCTCTTGGGGTAGTCAGCTATGGATAAGATCTATAGCTCCTTGATGTTGTCTACTGGTGGCAGGTCTGGTAACTCCTTGAGGTCTTTGGCAAATGGCAGCTCTCCTAGCTCGCATGGACCAGGTGTCTCCTTGAGTTTGCAGGAGGTAGGTTGCCCAGGTGTCTCCTTGGGTTCACAGAGAGTAAGTTACCCAGGCAGCTCCTCTGGGTCACAAGGCGCAGGGATCTCCTCTGGTTTGCAGAGCACAAATAGCTCCAGCAGATCTTCTGGGCTCCAGCCAGTTGGCAGCCTATCCTCAAGACAGCAATCAAACTCAGACCTCAGAACCAAGGGAGAGACGTCCTTGCCCCTTGGCTTCATACTTTCTCAACCAAACTAGGAGACTTGCCCTTTATACTGCCCCTTCCCACCCCACCTCTCTGCTTCTGGTCAGGTGTGTGTATGTGGAAAGGAGAGGGCAGGTTCTGCACCCCAAAAGGGGGCTGGCCCTTCCTCATCATCATGCTCTGAGGGAAACAACACCTTCCAGCCCCTATAAATATCAATTTACACGAAGCTTCGGATGGCCATGGGTCATGTGTTTAGCTCAAGGAAAATGCAGTGATTTGCTCTAAGTATGGAGGATAGCAATGGCCTTTGAAGAATTAAAAGGATACAGAAGGGTAAATAGTTATGAAATGGTCTAGAATACGAACTTCCTAAAATAGCTTTAAAGTCATGATAAACACAGTCCATGTAGGTTGGCGAATAGAAAGATAGTTTTGTGCCAAAAGTACTATAATTCATAAGGAATTTTAACATGAAATATTAAGTAAATTTTTCAACATGAGTAAACTTTTCCTAGATGTTAATCCTCCAGTGTAAGTCTGCTATATCATCTATGCTTGTCAGATTCATTGATACATATTTTGAATAGTCTTTGACATTAAAAAAATCTTTAGTCTTAAGATACAGCCACTAAATCTCTCCAAAAAGAAAACTTCAGAGATTCAGAGCTTAAGGTGGCTCTTAAGGAAATATGCAGATGTGAAAAATGCCTCTGTTTACTAATGTGATTGAACATTGTCACTAGGGCAGAGCTTAACAAATCCTGGACACTGGGTAACCACAGCAATCAGGATTTTGCCCCGGCACCTACCGGCCAGAGGCAACCATCTCCTGCCACCTGAAAAGACAGTGAGCAATGCTGACATCTTCAGCAACACTATGCCTCCCCCCCCCCCCCTTCCCCAACTGAAAATGCCTCTGTCAGTGGTTTTTTTCTGGGAAGGGAGGGGAGGCTTAAGTGTGCCATACTGCTGCCAATATTGGCAGCTATGGAAGTTTTTTTTAGAGATGAGGGCCTGGTGCATTTTGCACTGCTGCTGGAAGAAGGGACAATGGCGGTCTTTCAGCAACAGGATGGTCCCTTCACTGCTACACACCTAGGGGCGCCTCAGTTTTTGGGCTGGCCCCAACATGTACAGCAGATTTGTCAAGGCCTGCACTAGAGATGGTGACTTTTGAAGTTCATTACACATGCAGTTCATACCACAAAGTGGTCTTATCATTTAACTTAACTGAAAACTAAAAAATATGGTCTGCATGGTGGCTGTGCAAAGACATGGAGCTAAAATGGCTACATTGATTGGGCTAAGCACTGGGTCATCATTGTTCATTATCACTTCCATAAAATAAAGAGGTCAATCTGGATAGATAAGTACCAGATAAAAAAAAGAAACTACTTAAAAAACGGTTTTAAAAAAAATGCAGTTGAAGAGGACTGTGATGAGCCAAAAGGAGGACAGCTATTCCATTTCACAGTAAAGTTCCATGTTTCAAAATCTGTTTTCAGAAAATCATAGAAATATAAGCTCAAAGGGACATTGAGAGGTCATCAAGCCTAGCCTCCAGCATCAAGTCTAGCCTCCAATTAAACCTAGACCAGTCCTGACAGGTCTTTGTTAATCCTGTTCTCAAAAACTACCAGTGATGGGAATTCCATAACCTTTTCGGGAACCTATTCCAGAGCTTAACAAGCAAGGAGTTGACTAACAAATTTATTGTTAGTCTTTAAGTGCTGCAGGACTCCTTGCTTATTTTGCTGCACTAGACTAACATGGCTGCCCCTTTGGAACTACTCCAGAGTTTAACTACCCTAGTAATTAGAAAGCTTTTTCTGATCTCTTACCTAAATCTCCCTTGCTGCAGATTAAGCCCATTACTTTGTTGTACCTTCAGTGAACACAGAGAGTACCATCCTCTTTATAACTGCTTTTACCATTTTTGTTCTGGAGTTCCCATCTCAGTATTCTTTTCTCATGATTAACTATTTCCAGTCTTTTGTAACCTTTCTTCATAGGTCAGCTTTTCTAAACCTCATAATTTTTGTTGACAGCCTCTGTTTCTCAGAAATTTATCCACATCTTTCCTGAAATTTGGTGTCTAGAACTGGACAAAAGACTTCAGCCTTTCCAGTGCCTCATAATGCAGACAGTGGTCTCTAGTGTTTAACGTTCCCTTTAATGTCCACATCCCAGGAGAGTTAGCCTTTTACACAGCTGCATCAAATTGTTGACTCTTTCAGTTGTGATCCGTGATAACCCCATGATCCTTTTAAGCAGTAGTGCTATGTAGCTAGTTATTCTCCATTTTGTGGTTGAGCATTTCACTTTTTTTCTTGCTCCATGAAGTACTTTTTACTTTACTGAATTTCATGTTGTTGAATTCAGTCCAGTTCCCTATTTTGTCAAGGTCATTGAATTCTGATCCTAACCACCAAAGTGCTTGCAACCCATTCCAACTTGGTGTCCTCCACAGATTTTAGAAACACACTGTCTTCTCCATTATGTACATCATTACTGAAAATAATAATAGTACCAGAACCAGGACTGAGCCTGCAGAACCTCACTAGATAAGCCCTCCCAATTTGATAAGAGAATGATTAATACCAATTTGCAGAGTTATAGTCTTTCAATTTAGGTATGCGCCAATCTTATATTATTTCGAACACATTTCCTGATTTTGCATGTGAGAGTGCCATGTGGGACTGTGTCAAAAGCCTTACTGAAGTCCAGACGTATCATGTCTAACTTGTTCGTTCCATACACTAGACCAGTAACACTGTTAGAGAAGGGCATTAGTTTGATTGGACATGATTGTTCTTAAGAAATCCATGGTGGCTATTTCACATCATTTAATATTTTGATCCAGTATCTTTCAGGATATTGAAGTTGGACTGGTCAATCTATAATTCCAAGACCCTCTTTGTTCTGCTTTTTAAAGATAGTTGATACATTTGCTCTTGTCCCATCCTCAGGGACCTCACCTGTCCTCCATAAGGTCTCAAAAATTATTGCTCCAGCTATCCTTAAGTGTACTCTAGGATGAATTTTATCAGGCTTTGTTGACTTGAATATATCTAAATTTATTTACATATTCTTTTCTGTCTCTGCTTTAGCTTTTGTTCCTTCGTGTGTGTGTGTGTGGTGTGTGTGTGTTGAGTATCAGGGCATCATTAACCTTCCTAATGAAGACTAAAGCAAAATAGATATTAAACTCCTCATACTTCTTGATGTCATCATTTATTAGTTCTCTTTCCCCACTAAGTAGAGGACTTGCACTTTGGCTGTCTTTTTCTCCTAATTTATTTAAAGAACCTCTTCTCAGAGCCTTTTATGTCCCTTCTCATTCACTTTCTGCCTGGCTAATTTTGTTCCTACATGCCTGTGCTGTTCTTTTATGTATTTCTCCTTAGCAATTTTTCCATGTTCCCACTTGTTGTAGGATTCAGTTTTTATTTTCAAGTCATTACAAAACTCTTGATTAAATATTGGCCTGTTACTATTCTTCTTACCTTTCTTTTGCATAGTGATAGTTTGCAGTTGTGCTTTTAATATTGTTTGCTTGAGAAACTACCAGCTCTTCCCCAACTCCTTTCTCTCTTAAATATCTCTCCCATGGGACCTTACCTTCCAATTTTCTGAGTTTGTTAAAGTCTGATTTTAAGTCTAATTTCTTATTCTGCTGCTCTCATTCTTCCCTTTCTTTAGACTCATGAAATCAATAACTTTGTAAACACTTTAATTCAAATTACAAGGGGGTAGCCATGTTAGTCTAGTTCAGCAAAACAGACAAGGAGTCCTGTTAGTTTTTAAGTGCCACAGGATTCCTTGTTTGTTTGTTTTTTCATCTGAATTGACTTGCACCTTCAGATATGCAACATCAGTCAGAATCAGATCCACTTTCTGAAATAAAAATTTGTCCCCAGTACATTCCAAGAACTTACTGGAAATTCTGAGGTTTTGCCATATTGCTTTTCCAACAGAAGTCTGAATAGTTTTTGTCCTCTGTTACTGCCTGATCTTATATTTGGAGATTTCTGTTTGTTCTAGAAATACCTTTTTTAACTTCTCTTCCTGATTTGGTGGAATATAATAGAATCCTTCCATGTCACCCCTATTTTTCTCCCTTCTGTCTTTACCCAGAGACTTTAAACTAACCTACCTCACACCTGCTTCTCCAAACAAGTGTATATGTTCTTGATGTACACTGCAACACCTCCTTTTTATCTTGCCTGCCCATATTGAACAAACTATACTCTTTTATACCAATAGTCCAGTCATAAGATTCAACCCAACAAGTTTCTGTGATGCCAAATAACTTATTTTAGCTTATTTACTAATACTTCCTATTCTTCCAGTTTATTCCCCATACTCCTTTGCATCTGTGTATAAACATCTAAGTTGCTGAGCGGATTCCCTCACTGCTTTCCCTCTTGTCACTTCTTCGGCCTTATTGCAGTTTTTCGACTTCCCACTAACAAGTAGTCCTCTGATAAGATCTCCTTTTTGTTATGCTTATCTTTTTTTATGCTTTGTTTTACATTGGAACAAAACCAAACATTTTGTAACTTTCTGCAGAAATAGAAGTGTGTGCGTGTGCATGTTGAAGATACAGCATGAGAACGTAGCTGTGGTTTCATTTTAATAATCAGGAAACAGGTTGATAATTTGTTAACTGGGGGTCATAGGCAGCTTTTCTTTCAAATGAAGTTGATGGAAGGAACTAAGTGAGTTTTGTTAGACTTGGTTTGACTTGTACTATGGACTTTAATTTTTGAGTCGTTATGATTATTCAGACACAGATATTAATAACTGAACTTTCAGCTGACTGGCGTGCTATCACTTAGTTTCTTAACATAAGTTCACCAGTGGGAATTGGTGGTGTTACCTTTTATGGAACTGAATATCTTGCTGCTTCTTTTCCAGTTCAACAGTTTTGTTACATTTTTGCTTAAATGTTCTGGGTATTCCTCAGTTCTCCCAGCTCTGTTTTTTAATGGCTCACCTTATCACATGTCAGTGTCCTTGGGCTGAATAGATATGTAGGTATATCTGAAAAAACAAGGAGTCCTGTGGCACTTAAAGACTAACAAATATGTTTATCGCATGAGCTTTCATGGGAGAAGATCCTATTTCATCCAAAGCTTTGAAGATGGGGGAACTTACAGAATGGGACAAAATAAGTAGGTTCCCTCATCTTCAAAGCATCTAAGAAAGAGGGATTCTTTCATGTGAAAGCTCATGCAGTAAATAAATTTGTTAGTCTTTTGGTGCCACAGGACTCCTTGTTTGTTTTACTGAACTAAACTAACACGGCTGCCCCTTTGGAACTTTAAATATATCTATGAATAGATATGGCATAATTAATGTGAATATAAGTACTTTTTAGTTCACGACATGCATTCAGTGGTTGTGTATTTTGTGTTTGCTGTGTAGTTAGCAGGAAAGACTTTTATAGGAAGTCACTCCACAAACATGCTTTTTGTAAAATATTTTTTCCACAACAGTTTACCTGCAGTATTATTGTACTAACTCTTTTCTTCAGCAGAGACTGAGCCAACAGCACTTTAATAATCTCTTCTGAGAAAGGTAGGGTTGGAAGGGACCTTAAGAGCTCATCAAGTTCAGTTGACTGCACTGAGGTAGGACTAAACAAATCTAAACCATCCCCAACGTGTTTATCCAACCTCTTCTTAAAACATGCAGTGAAGGAGATTCCACAACCTTCCTTGGTAACCCATTCCAGAGCTTAACTGCCCTTATGGCTAAAAAGTTTTTGCTCATATCTAACCTGAATATGTCTTGCTGCCAGTTAAGCCCATTATTTCTTATCATAACTTCAGTGGACATGGAGAATAATTGACCACCGTCCTCTTGTAGCACCGTCCCCTTTGTTCTCAGGTCCCCGCTCAATCTTTTCTCAAGATTCAACATGCCCAGTTTTTTGTATCTTTTCCCAATAAGTCAGGTTGTCTAAACGTTTTATCTTTTTTTGTCGTTCTCCTCTGGACTCTCTCCTATTTGTTTTCATCTTTCTTAAATCTAGTGTCCAGCTGACTCTTCACCATATAGAATGGGACAACTAACTCCTATGTCTTATGTTTGACACTTTGGTTAGTATGCATCAAAATGTTAATCACTTGTTTAGCAGCTGCATCACATTGTTAGCTCCTATTCAATTTGTGATCCTCTATAACCTGCAGATCCTTTTCAGCAATACTGCCAGATCACTAATTACTGGTAGTCTCCGTTTGGTGATGTGTGTTTCATTTTTTCTTCAAATGTGAAGTACAGTGCACTACGCTTTATTGCATTGCATCTTTTCTAATTCAGGCCAATTTGATAGTTTATCTGGGTGGTTTTGAATTCCGATCCTTTCCTCCAAAGTGCTTGTGACTACTCCTAGCTAATGTCATATGTGGGCTTTATAAGCATATCCAAGTTGTTAATGAATATAATGAATAGTACTACACTTAGGATTGACTCTTGTGGGATCCCATTACCTGTGCATTCCTTTGAGTATCGTCTTTCTTTCAATCAATAGTGCACCATAGTAATTTCATCTAGACTATATTTCCCTAGTTTGCTTATGAGAATGTTGTGTAGGACTGGCTCTAAAACCTTACTAAAATCAAGATACATCATTACTCCCCATCCCCACAGCTCCAGCTAGACCAGAAACTTCATAATCCCTATCATTTTTCGCAGTTTGTTTATCCTTAGTACACTCTTTTGCATGGGAATCAAATGGGTGCAGATGACAACAGATGCTGTACATTCTTTAGTTCTTTACAGCAGGTTTGGTGTTGATGTAGTTCTTCTAATATTTTGTTTTGAAGATGGAAGGTTGTAACATAAACAGTAGTGGCTGGTCTGTGCTCCTGTATTGTTATCTTCTTCCTTGAGCCACTTGGCTCTAGGCCTCTGTCTCACATCACACAATGCCCCACTAGGTTGGATTATTTGTATATAGAAGCTTTCTCTGTTATTTTTAGGTAGCTCCTTTCTGTGCCTCATCCATAAAATGTGGGTGACTGTTCTTGTCAACTAAAGGAATGTGTTGGGAAGGTGAATAGAATCATTCTGAGGTCCTTTGATGGGAAAGTGTCTTATAAGTTTTATACCATCTTCTGAGTAGAATCCTTTTGTATGCAGACTGATTTGTCAGACCTGTAGACTTTGGTGAGTGCACAGAGGGATAGAAGACTCACAGGGATATGGGTTTTATTACCAGTTGAACTGCTAACATTAAGAAGCAAATTCTGTATCAAAAACTCAGTACCTACAGTATTCAGTCAACCAAAAAACTTAAACAAAATTGAATGTAAATAAATGGTTTTATGCAATTTTTTCTACATTTAGTTTAACTTTGTTACTTTTAGTTACATTGGCCATTTCATCAGCAGACTCAAACCTCTCTGCTCTCCCATAATTATTAATATTGAATGAAAGCTTGACCACCGCTATCCATTGCCCAAACTGAGAGAGATGTACTGAAAGTGGAGTTGAAATCTATTTTAGAAATTTTGGCTTCTGTATTTTTTGGAGGGCTAGGGATTCCTGTGCTGTAGTTAATAGGCTGATGAATATGGTTGATTAAAAAGACAGTTGGCCTGAAAATGAAAAAGGAGAGAACCTACTTATGATCTGACAATTGAAAGAGGTATTATAAACTAGAACCAGTGCATTACTTGGAAAAGGCTATTAGTCTCTGGTGTGGAAGTAATAAATCATTCTACAAAACCAATTAGATATAATTCTACAAGTCATTTCATCAAACCACATTCTGTTTAAAAACTGTGTTCCTGGGAGACCTGTAATTGAGCTGTAATATGTGATGGAACAATGGAGACAAAGTCTGTGGTGTTATCAGTGTGGGCCTTTTTATTCATATAAGAAAGTAGATCATGATGAAATGTTCTGTTAATAATAGTTAGGGAAGTCATTTGTTAATCCTGAAGATCTGAACTGACGAGTTGCATTTCTCAATGTACAAATTTACTAATGTTGTCAGGTCATTTCTTTAGCTGGGGTTGGAGAGGGAACATAGCAAGATGATGTTCATTAGTTAAAGAACTTTCTTTACTCCCTGAATATAGAGAAATACTTCACTTCCCATTTTAATGAACTGACAATTCACTATTGGCAGTAATTTGTTAAGATTCAAGGAGTCCTGTGGCACTTAAAGATTAACAGATTTATTTATTGCATGAGCTTTCGTGTGAGAAAATCCCACTTTGTCAGATGCTTTGAAGATGCAAGTTCCCCCATCTTCAAAATGTCTGACGAAGTGGGATTTTCTCCCATGTAAGCTCATGCGATAAATAAATCTTTTAATCTTTAAGTGCCACAGGACTCCTTGCTTCATTTGTTAAACTAGACTAACATAGCTGCCCCTTTGGAACTTGTTAAAACATTTTTTCCTTTCATGGGGAATCCAAGCTCTAGAAAACACATTATCATGGTTATCATCAAGTGTGCCAAATAAAATCATGCTCTCAGGGCCTATACTAGAAGACATGAGGAGTATAATGAAACAAAGCTTGAGTAACATTTGCAAGTTGAGAGCTAAGGGCCAGTTTACCTGCATTTAATTGTTTTCAATGAAATCTGCCTTCCTATTTTTAAGAGAAACAATATGAGATGGTAATCTTTTATTGGACCAACTTCTGTTGGTGAGAGAGACAAGCTTTTGAACTTGTACAGAACTTTCCGATCCTATAAAGAAGTTGGTCCAGTAAAAGATATTACCTCACCTACTTTTTCTCTGCAAACTGTCATGGATACAAACATGTAATTATTTTTATGCATTTTCACAAAATGAGTGGCTTTTTTCTGTGATGTGTGGTTCAGCTGAAGATAAATTAGCATGGCTGAAAAGTGAGAAATTCTTGGGTATCTGCCGTAAGAAAATAAATATATTTTAGCATTTTGTGTGTATTGATTTGTATGGCCGTTTTATGATTCACTTGATTACTCTTTCAACCTGCACAGTGAAAATTAAGTGATATATTGCATAAAGCCTAGAATTTTTAGCTTTAATGTATGCAGTTTATTTTTCTTTTAACACAGCTTCATTAGCATGGCAGAAGATAGTACAAAGAGTCTTTGATTTAATTTTTTGTTTTTGTTTTCAGCTGGCGAAAAAAATTCGGGAGAAATTTAACCGTTACTTGGATGTGGTGAATCGCAACAAGCAAGTAGTAGAAGCTTCATATACTGCTCACCTGACATCTCCCTTGACTGCAATCCAAGACTGTTGTACTATTCCACCATCTATGATGGAGTAAGTAGTTAGCACGAAGGTTACTTATGCTTTCAGTTAAGTTGTAGGAAAATAAAGACTTGATTATTCAGGATAGAAGTACTTGCAGTCAAATCTGTGTTGTCTGCCACTCTTGTGGCCCCTGGAAAATAGCAAGACAGTAGTCCAGATCTCAGTCTCACCAATATTGTTGGCCTGGGTTGCACCACTCTTAATTAGTTGAGTAGTTTCTTACTCTGTGAACAGACCAGTTTATTTCCAAGGGATTTGTTGTGAAGTACAATATTTTTCACTGTAGCTGTACTGAAGTCTGTGGTGATAATATGGCAATCCTATCTCTGTAATGAAATCATTGATTGATTTACTTTGGAGTCCCGTCTTCTCTTCTTGTAGTGGGTGCAAGAGATGAAGAAAATCATTTTTGGCTTAAAGTACACAAGAGAAAATTCAACCCAGAGTTCTTGGCTTTTAAAACCTAGGTTGGATTAAATCGGCTTTCAAAAAAGAGAGATGGATTGGGTTAATATGTGTTGAAGGCAATTTTTGCAAGCTTCATTATTAGAAACATCTGCCCCTAAGGACTGTTCGTCCAGTTTTCTCGAGGTATCACATTAACATGTGTTTACTTAGGAATGGAAATATAAGAAATAAGATGTTATTATTCACTATATTAAGATGTCCCAGCACAGCTATAATCCATGACTATGGCATGGTTTCAGGTGTGTTAGAAAATGTGACCTGTTCTGTTTGTATTTATTTGAATTGGAATATAGGCCAACGTCTTTACAGAGTTAGGCCCCAGATGGCTACAGATAAGATGTTACATCACAGTTTAGTGGTCTGTGTGAAGCAAGTTTGGTGGTCTTAATCCAATTCCTAGTGAATCGATGCACAAATCAAAATGTTAATTAGCACCAGCTGTATTAGACTTATTTTTGGCAGTCTCAGCAACGAAGTAGAGTAGAATGGAAACTGAGCTACCATCGATTAGAGATGCATCCAGCAGTCAACATCAGTGCGTGTTTGTGGGAGAAGGGGTGTGGGAGTGAGATTGAGATGGTGTGGTGAAGTTTGTAATCCCATTGCTTATGTTGCATGGTCTTTGTTAATCAATAGAGGGCATCAGTCTCCAGTGCTGCCTATCTTGACACCTTTCATAAGCTCTAAATTTATGTCAGCTTTGTCCTAAAAAAAGTGAGTTAGCCTAGAAGCAACTCAAATCTATGACAATGAAAAATGTTCATATACTTCAGTAGAGATGAATCCCAATTAAGAATTCCTCACAGAAAGTGATTTAAAACTAACTAATGGCAGCCACATCGAAGAAAACACAGAAGATGAAGGTGAGAGTGTTCTGTTTAGCAAATATCTCCTACAGACTCGAAGATATGCCCTTTGATGCTGATTAGTGGGCAGAGTAACACTGAATAGCATAAGTGGTTCCCAGTTGGTTGTCTGCTCTTGTTTGACAGGGTCATCCAATTAATTCTACGAAGAAGGCCAAACTGAATGTTCAATTATGATCCTGGGGCCAAGATTATTATGCAGAGCTATGTAACTACCCTAAATCCACAGCAGATCTCCCATAGGTGTCAGTGAAAGGTTATACAAAGAAAAAGAGTAAAACAGAGCCTTTTGTAGAACAAAAGCAAAACTCAGTGTAACTTAAAGGTTTCAAACATGTGGCTCATGGGCCACAAACCTCTTCCATCTGACCTGCAACTGCACTCGGTGGGACCATGCGCTCTCCCTAACAGAGAAAGAGAGGTATCACCGAGCAGAGTTTCGCATATACAGCACTCTGTGGTGCAGCAGGAGCGCTGTAGTATTTTGATTTATGGTATGTATGGCTCACTTGAAGTACATTTAAGTCAAATTTGGCCCACCATGGCAAATGAGTTTGACGCCCCTGATTATTAACTGCTTTATTGTCACATTAAGCATCATTCACTGGGACAAAATCTTCACTTTTGCGGACACCGATTTCTACTCTTTATTTCTCTTTCTTCTTCTGACTTTCTGCATCAGCTCCTAGTTCCATTCTGTTGTTTTAGTTTCCTTTTTCCCACCTAATCTGTTAAAGTGATTAGCAAGGGAATAATTAATGATGACAAGACATTTATGGTGGCATTGCTGGGTCTTAGAGTTAACACCCCATATGATGAACAGGAAGGTGAGAAAGTTCACAAGTGTCAGACATTTGTTTGAGACTGAATATTTGAAGAGTCAGGAAGACCCTATCTCTTACAAAATCCATGAGAGGCAACAAATCTGTCTCTGTGTTCTGCAAGACCAATGATTTATTTTATGAAGAACTCAGAATTAGGATATTTTCTTCATTAAGAAGAAACTTTATATTGCAATTAAAAGATTACTTGCTAAGCTGTATCCATTTTTTTCTTTTATGGGCCTAGATTTTATTGAATCAGACACTGTTTTATTTTTATGGACAACTAGATAAGAAAGATATGTTTGCACCTGGAGTAGGAAAGCTGTTGGCAATTTCAGACATTCTTATCAGTCCAGGTAGATTATACCTGCACAGTCTCAACGGACGGTGTGATCTAATACTGTGTCTGAACTAGTCTTTGTTAAATTTTGGGCTACCTCAATACAGATGTTAGACAATTCAGGGCTTGTCTACATAGTGGGGTAATGTGCCACTCCTAAAGTGCATGAACTTGTTGCAGTGAGCATTTATATGTCTGTGTTGGTCCTGGCTCCTTTACCCTAAAAGTTCCCTAATGCTATTTTGACATAAAGCTGTTAGGACTAAGTTAATGCACACTGGGTAACTTCTAGTGTTCCCCAACACTTCTGTGTGGACCAGTTTATCCGCCACACATTAATATGCCTTAGGAATCACGCCACTGTGTGGACAAGCCTTATAGGTGAAGCTTATCTGCTTCTGCTGGTGACAGTTTACCCTTGGAGTTGTAAGTCACTGTAAGTTTTTGTGTTAACATCAAAGCACTGTTTGTAGCCCTGTGCAAATTCTGGGATTTTGTTTTTGAGTTCACTGGTAGAAGCTGTTGGTGTGATTGCATAAGAGAAAACACTAATTTTTGTGTGGGCTTCATTACTCTCTTTATTTATGATGATTCTTTTTAGAGAGTATTTTGCACTGAGTGGTAGCTTGACCATTTGTGTGTCCTTAAGAATATTGTTGTGTTCTCCCTTTTCTCTTGTAAGTTATGAATCCTGTGTTATGACTGCCCTGGTTTGGTGGTATATTTCTAAATGCTTGATATAATGAGAGCACATATAGTTCCCACTTTGCCAAGAAACTTCTTGGGGGTGGGGGTGGGGTGCAGGAGGGAGGATTGCTCTGGTATCTGCTTGGAGTAAGAATTGTGTTGAGGGAATATTATCCAGAAGGAACTTCTGGTTCAGATCTTCAAGGTAGATTTTAAAGCCTGTTCTGTCAGTAAACACCTTTTTCTTAAGACCTGCACTCCCTAAACTTTCAGACAGCCACCTTAGTAAAACTTAACATATTTTCAAACCTTACAGGTTACTGCAGAGTGATGTGTTGATCCTTTAATTGTCCCCCTACTTGACTCCCTAGTTTATTGGTCATGCCTTAGGTACCCAACATGTCTGAGTCGGTTTAGAAAAATTGTATGTAAGAGTAGTTACTGTGTTTGCCAATTTTATTTTCCCTGTGATATTCTGTAACAGTTAAACACTTCACCCCACACTATGCCTGCTCCTTCATTGTACTTATAATTTATTGATAGGACATCAGACCATAAAACACTCTTACACAAAGAATATGACACCATTTAAACTTCACCATTTGTCTCTTACCTGGTGGTAAAAGTGGGAGCATAACCCGAGAATCTTGACTGGTGTAGGAGAACTCAGATTATTGGATCAAATTATTACCAGAAACCATAAGAAAGCATAGTCATTTCAATTCTGTATGTAATCAGAAGCCAGACTGTTAGCATTTATTTTTCTAATGGATTTTCCATATATTTCTCCTCAAACCTTTTGTAATTTCAATACTGTGGAATTGTGCCAGCTTCTGGAAGACTGGAATGAAGTATTGGTAGCAGGCTAATGTGAAAAACCTGATTAATGAAATAGCGTTATTGGGTTTTTGTTTTTGCATGAAAGAGGAGGATGTTATTTTGACAAAGATGATTAAAGTGTGACAGTTGTTTTTGTTGACAATCTGAGCATTAGTTTAAAAGTAAAATACATGTATAACTGTGCTGCTCAAGAGGAATGAAGCCATACAAGGGTACAGCAATCAGGTGGTAAAAAACAAGCAATAAAAAAGGAAATAGAACCAATAAAATTGGAAATTCAACATTAAATAAGTTTGACATTTTAGTTTCTACTTTAATGAAAATAGTGGAAGATGAAAATGAAAACCTACAGTTTATAGCCATTATATAGCACCAGAGATGAAGCTCTTGTCATCTAAACAAACAACCTTTGTGACAATGTGAGAAGAAGTTGGATATGAACAGTTGGTCTTATACAGGCTTGTTAAATCAGTGCTTTTCAAACTTAGGGGTCAGGACCCAGTCCTGGGTTGCAGACACTCAGATGCTGGGTCGTGGCGCCCCCTGCTGCTGCCACCAAAAGATTAGTGTGCAATCCTCAAAAATACAATTGTTGGGTCATGGGCATAAGTGATTTTTTTCGCAGTGGGTCCTGAGCAATTTGAAAACCACTGTGTTAAACCATATCTCTGTATAAAGTTTAAAACTTCTAGAATTGCTCTGACATAGCATTCATTGGAAAACTACGACAAATCACTTGCCAAGACACTAAGTAGGATTTTTGTAGCTTTTAAGTTGTCTTCTATTGTACATTGCAATGTAAGTTTGAAAATATATTTGCCATCTGATCCCACCACCCACTGTGTCCAAGTGCTGCTGAGGGTTGTTTCAGCAGCAACCCTGCTAATACAGATCTGGCATTAATGTACCAGACTCATAAAGTATGACAGAATTCAAGATATAATTTTTTTGAGTAATTGCTGCTGTCTGTCAGAATGAGGAGCATGCAACACTGTTCCTTGGACTTGGGGTCTTCACTCTTCCTGTCTACATGGTTCTTAAGACCACGCTTTTCACTGTAGTATGTGAGCACTTTCTGCAGTAAACAACGTGACTGACATCTTGTCATGTGTTTGTTCACTCAGCGTCTCCCCAGAGGGAAGTGTACGCAGAGGAATGTTTTTAGTTTTGGAATTTCTGACACACACACACACACACACACACACACACACACACACACACACACA
>ML682183.1:2642157-2748717 GCA_007922195.1 Podocnemis expansa | reverse complement strand
CACACACACACACACACACACACACACACACACACACACACACACACTTTATGCCGTCTCATTAAGGCAGAGCAATAAGTGGTTGTTGAGCAATTGTCGATGCCAGTTTCTCCATATGTTCTGATTCAGCAAAGCATTTTGACAGATGCTTAAATTCATCCCTATTTAGCAAAGTATTTAAGTGAGATTTGATCAAATAAAGTCAAACACAGGTTAACTGCTTTGCTAAATAGAGATGGACTACAGATTGAGTCACAGAGCATAGTACTGTTTTCCTGATCTTTGCTGTTTCCCTGCTACAGATGTAACAGCTTGCATTTTAATCCCGACATCATCAAGGTTTAAGGACAGAAGAAAGTAGTAATATGTAATTGGGGGGGAGGGTGTGAATGAAATGTTCGTGCAAATGCATCATGTACAGACCTATTTTTCTGCAGTGGAGAGACACATACTGTACCTCAGACCCTTCGGGGGGACTTTCCTGGGTGTCTTCCCAAGGTTAAGATAGATCAGGCCTATGCTCTTTGAGAGGGTTCCCTGCCCCTACAGTCTCATAACTCTGAATATGAGGTTTTCCATGTCCTGAGTCCAGGTCCTTTGGATAGTGAGTCTCTCATATTATCTCTAAAGCCTTATGTATCTCTTGCATCTGAACTCTTAGGGAGATTGCTTTTTTTTTTTCTTTCTTTCTTTTAATACAAAATAATATCCTGTGCAGGATATAAATGTCCTTTATCTTTTCTCAGAGAATCACAAAGGAGGACAGTGTGGGGGGAAAAAAAAGAGCTAGGTATCTCTATGAGACAGCTTCTCCCAAAGGAACTTAAGTCAACTCCTGGAGCAATTGCTTGTTGTACACTATAAGGAAGACATGATTTACCTTAAGGTATAAATGTCACTGAACATGCCATGCAGATGCAGGACAGAATGTCTCAAGTCAACTCAGTAATGTGAAAATGTATGGAAAAAGCCACAGAAGACCAAACAGCACATTAGAATTACCAAGTGAGAGTTCAGAAATTCCAGGCTGCTGGTCAGGAAAAGGTGTTTTGTTTCTACAATAGAAAGCTAGATCTTGGCCAGATTGCAGGCACCATGCAAAGAAATAGAGGCTGGCAAGCCCCATTGGATAATCTCTAAAGAACCAGAAATCGCACTGGGTTGGGGCATGGGGGGTTTTCACTTCTTTTCTAGAGATTTTCTAACATCCTAAAATATTCCTTCTATGGGGGTTATTGGTTATAACTCTCTGTAATGGCTGGAAAAAACTGTCACCGTGCAAATGAACTCCATAAGGTCTGTTTTCTTCTGACAGGAATCCCTTCTGAAGGTGCAGTCAGCTGGCAAAAGAGAACATGTGCTTGGCTAGCCTTCCCCACCTTCCATTACCCTATCTGTAGGCTTCCTGCAGAGTAGCAAGGGGCCAATGTCAGACAGGTGGTTAGTTGCAAGCTGTCTGAGCCTAGTACAGCAGCAGAAGATTCAAAAGCATAGGATGGATTGACCAAGGCAGTCTAGCAGTAATAAAGTATATCGACATCCCAGGAGATCAGAATAACAGATTTGAGTTTTTTCCCTGTTCTGCGGCTTTAACAGACTGGGAACATTGTCAGGCG
This sequence comes from Podocnemis expansa, assembly GCA_007922195.1. NCBI lineage: Eukaryota > Metazoa > Chordata > Testudines > Podocnemididae > Podocnemis > Podocnemis expansa. Next base: position 2,747,101 of record ML682183.1, on the reverse strand, counting down.
TGCCAGCACACTGAGCCCTGGGAAAAAGAAAGCACATATCACTGCTCGTAACAACCAGAAGAATGTCGATGTGCAGCAGATAAAACTGTGCCCCATCTTTCTCAACTAGAAGGAAAGCGAGCCTGCTGTGTGATTGAGAAGGAGAAGAGAAGGCGGAAAGGGGCAAGTGGTATGGCTCTTCTAATCTCGTAAGATCCCCTGGGAAAAATTAAAGTTCCCACATTAAAGAAGCCATGAAAAACAGATGTCATGCAGGCTCCAGACATACTTTATTATTGAATTGGGGTGGGGTTTTTTGGATTTTTTTAAGAAAAACACTTTAATTGAATTATGTTGCTCCTTGACTTAATAAAACCCGATTGAATAAGACTGCATCACCCATTTACAATGCGTAAAACACTCCTCTTCCAAAGAATAACGATACTTTGCAAACTCTAGAGATGCAAGTTGCTCATTTAACTGCACTTTTTTTGTAATTATGCAGTTTAATATCACTGCAGCTAGTAGAAAATCCTTTCTTGTAGGACCTCGGAAAGAGCTTAAATGTGAGGTTCTCCCAGTGCAGTTCATGAGCGTGAGGTTATCCTGTTTGCACAGTGTACTAAATTCACTGATTATCAGCAAAACAGTTGAACTAAGGCCTAATCTACACTACAGCTCCCCACACTGCCCCTTAGCTGGGTGGAAGTGCTTATGTTGAGGACAGCAGTGGTTGTAGATTGTTCATACTTTTAAGTATAGTACACGCTTATTTTAGACATAAAAGGTGCTGTCAAATGCACAAGATAAATGACCTGTGATAATAGGATTTTTTGTCCCCCTCTGACTTGAACTGTGATCCTGCCGTTCAGTTTGAACAGGTGTTTCACGGTGACCACACAGAGCCCAGCTGAAATCAGCAGAATTCCTTAGTCACGTAGAGGTATACTCTCATTTAATAAACTTAGACTTTGAGACCTGGGGTGGGGTTTATTATACAGCACACACAGTTTTCAGGCAGAATTTTTTAAAATTGACATCCTTAAAGTATTAGTTAAAATTTGGCTGTCCTAAGTTTTAGAACTGTATTTTATAGTAATTTCAATATATGTTCAATTTAGAATCCAGAATGCTGAATCCTGGAATAATTTTGTTTGCGTTCCACTGTACTTCTGTATTGAAAAAGGCAATCGGAACTGAGGGCATGCTCTAAATCAGTGGTTTTCAACTTTTTTTCTCAGAACCCAGTTGAAAAAAAATCATCTGTGCCCACAACCCAACAGTTAAATCTTTGAGCAGTGCATTCCAGTGATGGCAGCAGGGGGTGCCATGACCCAGTGTCTGAGGGTCTGTGACCTAGTACTGGGTCCTGACCCATAGTTCGAGAACCATTGCTCTAAATGAGGTTTCAGCAGGGGCAGTTAGTACTCCATGCTGGGAGGGGGTCAGTAAGCTGACCTCACACTGGCCTTCCATGCAGTAACTGTCCCTGTGAATCCTGTTCCCATGCATTGAAAGTCCTGTAGTGCACTTTTATCTATTCCTGTTTCAAAGTGGGATAGATCAAAGAAAGCATCGTATAGAATTTCTTGTGCACAGCCACTGGGTCATCATGACCACATACAGTAATGCAAATTTTCTGGCTCAAGTAAGAGGCCAAAATGCAGCAAAAGCAGCCCACTTTTCAGCACATGGGAGAGATACAACACAAGTCTGCCTCTATCCACCTTATACCATGAAGCACAGTTTCACAACAGGCCTGAGGATGGAGGCTTGGCAGCTGTGGCAACTTAATCAACAGTGACATAGACCCAGTAGTCAACACAGTGGGCTCTGCCCTGAAGGCTGTCCATGCTGCTTCAGTGCCCTGTACTCTAACTTTGCTGAGGGAGATGAGTTTTGATCAGCACAGGTCATTTAAGGTCACATCCCTACAGTGTTACTGAGATAGTGGGAAGAACTGCCCAGCCAATGGGACTCTCACTAGCCTCTTTCTAGATCCCAGTTCAACTGGGTATTTATGCATATGAGTAGTCCCACTGACACTGAGGGTACGTCTACACTGCAAAACGTGCCAGTGTCCCTGAGCCTGGGTCAACTGACTCAAGCTCACACCAAGGGGCTATAAATAGTATTATAGATATTAAGGCCCATAAATGAATGGTTGAATTGGGGCCATAGAGCACATTGCAGTTGCCCCGTCTGGGGATCGAAATGCCATGGATAACTGCAGGAAACTTTAATTCAGAAAGAAAGGATCACAGCCTCTTACCCTGATGATGAATATGTGGGGTAACAGGAGTTCTGCTGCTGCCTGTGGCATGCTTGTCTTGAAGACAAATCCTCTGTTTCCAGGAGCTTGTCAGCATCTAATCTCCATAAGAAGTAGCATTCACTCAGAAAAAGAAGAGACAAAGAACTGACTTCCTTCTAATCTAGATGAAGACAAGATGTTCTCTAGCCCTGTCTGGATTTCCTATTCTCCCTCCCCCTACGCTTTAAAGCCTCATCCTGTATCAGTGGCATTCTGCAAGTGGCTGCAGAGGGTCATCTGTGAGAGAGAGATGAAGAACTTATTTGCACAAGCATGTGGCAAATGTATGTACACTCATGTGTGCCCACCTCACCCTCATCCCTGGAGAACAGAAATAAGTGTCCATACTAATTTTATATCCAATTATTTTATGAGTCTCCAAAAATGATTTAAAGTACTCTGTAATGGTATTTAATGTTAAGAGTATGGAAGTTTTTCCTATGTTTAGCTGGCACACACCTTTGGGACTGCTTGAGGTCTGTTTTCTGTGCTTCAGTTCCCACTGCTGATAAGAGTTTTTATGGAATGCTTTTATCTGTTGCAATTTGTGAAAAGATAGAATGGAGTAATGCTTATCAGTGTAACATATTACTTGACAGTTTAGCATTACATCCATTAATGTGACTGTTTAAATAAGTAAACCTACAAACCTGTTTTTGAAGATCATTTACTTTATGAATGTGAGCGTTCCTTCAGAAGTGGTCTGGGTTTTTCTTCTTTCTAAAGGGGCAGTTAAATATTTGCTAATGCAGTTCAGTTTTATCACAACTCTTTCTTTGTTTGTTCTTCCTCTCATGAGCAGTTAAGTGGGAGATAAGGGGAATCCCATCCGTTCCTTTCGACAGAGAACTGGATTGGACCTTACTAAAGGAAATTGAAGCAATGTTGTCTAGAGCTGCCCAGACTAACAAAGATGGCTGCAGGTGTTCAGGAAATCTGTAGTGAGTCTTGGAGTTACATGTATAAGAAAAGACTTTCAACTTAACTGACTGTCTTGAATATAACTTAGATTTTTTTCAGAAGAAGTGTGCCTGTGCTTCAGGCTAAAGAAGGTTTTGCTGCAGCAACTAATGTCAGTATATGCCATGTTGTGTTGCTGTATTTCTCTCAAACACGTTACTCAGATAATTTTCCTTTTTATATGAGAAAGAGAGAGAGAGAACGTTACTCCTTTTTCTATCGCTGCTTGAAGTCAACAGTGCTACTCATGCTTAAAGTTAGGCACACACTCAAGTAAGTTGCTGAAGTGCGCTCTTTCCCATGTAACTTTCCCTGTGAAGCCATTTTCATTTAACTTTAAAAAAAAAAAAAAAAAGCCAGTTTCCTTTCCATACTGTATTTAAATATTTAAATCCTACAATATGTAAATATATAAATAAAATATCTGAGTAGAAGGGCATGTCTTGCTGTCAGTTTGAGAATGTCAAGGGAAAATGCTGAATTTTGAATTACTGTATTTTATAGCTGTCTTTAGCCACCTACCACCTTTACAGGAATTTAAGCAGAATGAGAGGGAAAAAATCAACCTTAATACAATAAGCAAACCCCAATAGATATGTGTCACTTTTATATACATTCCCTTATTTTTTTCTAAATTGAAATTGTGCAGAAGGAGTTGATTTACACTGTGAATTGAGGCCGAATGAAATCCAATTGGAGCATACTTCAACGCTGTTTTGATGTAAGATTCAAAGCTTCTGCAAATTTATTTTATCTTCTGCATTTGCTGATCTCCTGCTTGTAAATCCTGTTGAAGGAGAATAAAAATGACTGCAGCCTGATGGGAATTAAATGTCTGACGTTCAAAGCAGTTTGCACATCAGAGCAAATGTCAATCAAATGAACATCTTGCAAGCTAGGCAGGGAGTGAATTTCTCCATGGGGAAGAGATCAAAGTGGGAGTCACAGTTCTGTTTTCTCCCTTGGGATGCAGTTTCGATCAGTTGTTCATTAAAGTGAATCCAGAAGGAAGGATTTTTATATATACAAAAGGGGCGGGGGGGAGGAGAGAATCAGAGCGAACTGTTAAAACTGAATTTCAGCCAGTGGTTTGTTCTTATTTAAATATGTACAGAGACTAATTACAACCAAATACGTAGTTTTCTCTGTATGACTTATGATAAGCAATTATTTCAGTATCGTCACCTGTAACATTCAGAACAAGATTTCACAAGGGGCCTTCTGTCATCTGTTTTGCCCAATTTCTAGCATTTCTGCATACAAAAATGTAGGATATTGCTAAAAATCAGGCTTCATTTATATCCAGAGGTGGAGGCAATCAACAGTTGTCTGCAAATTTTATTTCTGTAAGGTATATAACTCCTTCCAAGGTACATTATCATGTAGGTAAGTTACAAACTCATTTTGTTAATAAATACTAAATGCTAAATACAAAAACTAGTAGCAGTGTCAAGTTAAAGTTGAAAAATCAAACTTTCAAAATCCAGGACATTTTTTATAAATGGATTTAGTGCAGCAGTACATTGCTCAATAATTTAGCAATGTGTCCTAACTTATGTGGCTTTCCATTAAGTCAGGAAGAAACATGTAGTCCATTCTTGTGTATATTTGTAAACATAGACTATAAACAAAAGATTACAAATACAGAAATTTGTTTTTTTCCAATTTGCTTTCTGACAAAGGCTATACAAACTAAAAACCAAGCTTATGACTATGTGAGCACAAAAATTTTATGTGGTATATGAATCAACTCCTTCCACGAAACTGGCTGAATCTCATTTAGTTTAAATTTTTCAGAATAAATCTCCTTTGGAAAATGTAAAAAAAAAAAACCAGTGAGGTGAACAGCAACTGAAAAAAAATTTAGATATGGTTCCCAATCTAACTCTAGCTGGAGCATTTACTGTTAGCAAACACTATACTAATTCTGTCTCATGGCTGCAGTTAAATCTTTTTTTATTCTGCATATTTTCATCAAGTGAGTTTCCATATAATAATTTTTTGCCATTTTTTTTGTCTATGTTCTATGCTATTTTAATTGCTTGATGATACAAACCAAGAAGCAGAATGTGAGAAGGGGACAGGATCCTGTTGACTCCTAGACTCATTTCTAGCTCTGCTGCTGAGGGCTTTGGGATATGACAACCTCCACGTGGCTGATTTTTGCTTTATTGGAAAAATGAATGTAATCATATGTAATTTGATACATTGGAGTAGATTGATTGGCCAGTTTTTTCATTAACACACTTTGTCACACTTGGGTGAAAGGTGCTATGTAGATATAAAGTATTACCATTAAAACATCTACCTCTTATGGCATATGGCACTTTTTTTTCAAGGATGAAGCTTCTCTACCAAAGGGCAGTAAGAGGGACCAAGTGTTGGACTGTGGATGAGATAAAATCATTTGAATGAGGATGGAGGAAGAGAGAGATCAGTGAGGATATAATACCTTCTGTTCCTAATTTTTTCAGGGAGTGTGTCAACATCGGGCACATCCTTGTTCATGGTCTTTAAACCCTTTTCATATCCTACCTATCCTGTCCAGACTGACAAATCCAGGAGTCCATCTGGCAGCTTTTAAGTGCACTAGGAAGAAAAGTACTTGTGTGCCTTGACATTTTAAATCAAGGTATTTTGTTGCTGCTTTACCAGGTGATTTGAAGTTGACAATTGCAGTAGTGCAATAAGTCTAGGAAAATGTGCACATGTGTGTACATGTGTACATGTAATCATAATGGAGTGGAAAAATTTGGGGCTTGAGAAGGTTCCAGATGCTCTTGAATAAGTAAACATGTATCACAAGATATGTTATGTTAGTTATTAAAGAATTCTCCTTCTTTCAGCAGCAGGTGGGGTGGGGGTCCTCAGGCACGCTGCAGAAAGAAGCTGCCAGAGCAGCTCCTTTTGGCAGCATGTCTGCGGACTTCCAGCCTCAGCTGCCACTGAAAAGAGCCACTCTGGGTGGTTTCTTTCTGCAGCATCCCAGGGGACCTATTCCACAGGCATACCGCCAAAAGAAGCTGCTCCGCGTGCCCTCTTTCCATGGCGAATCTAGGAACCCCAACCCCTGCTGCTGCCAAAAGCAGCTGCTTAGAGTGAGTTTTGGTGTTGTGCCTGGCCTCCCCACACCGAAAGAAGTCTCCCAGAGCAACTTTCTGTGGCGGGGGCACTCCAGCCCTGGCCACTGCCAAATTTTCAGGTGGTGTATGTTTTTTTTCCTCCAGTTGAGGGGCCACCAATACAGGCTGAGGGTTGCGGAGGAGTTTGGCAAAAGTTGCTGACCCGTGCACTAGGAGCTGTGAAAGATTCAAGATTGTTCAGTTAGGATGGGAATTTAGAAGATTACAGCTGCTAACATTTAAATTGTCTTTACTGAGCACATGTGAAATACAGTTTTTCAGAGGCTTACGATTTAACCAGATTTGGGCTAATTTTCACAGCAAAAGGTACATTCTTTTCACAAAGATCACCCCCCCTCCCCCCGCTAAATCTGAAGTCCGTTCTCCAAAGCATTGAGCACAAGAACTCAGGTGACCAGATAGCAAGTGTGGAAAGTAGGGATAAAGGGCGTTGGGGGTGGTGGTATTAGGCACCTATATAAAGGGGAAAAAACCCAAATAGTGGGATTATCCCTATAAAATTGAGATGTCTGGTCACCCTAACAAGAGCTCTTCCAGGAGATGAGTGCCAGGAGATTTTAACATAGATTAGCCACATTTTCTTCCTAGCCTTGCTCTTTGAAACAGCTGAATGATTTTAGCTGATTTTGACATGGATCAGTGTGCAGGAAGGTTTTTCTTTCCATCTTAGAATTATAGATTTGCTCCTTCTATATATGGTTTTAAAAAGTCCTGTCCTCTGTGTCTGTATCTTCATTGTAGTTTTAAGGTAGTTTTTCATTTCTGAACAGACTGTGTTTTTGTTTCAAGCTTTAAATCCTTTTGTTAAATTAGTAAAAGTACTGTCCTCTCTCCTTTATTTCCCCCCATTGGGTGATGGCGGCACTTCTTGGTGTCATTAAATCACTTTATGTAGCATGTTTTTGAGTTACAATTCATTAAAAACAAATTAAGAGAATTTAGCATTACATTAAGCATTTATTGATCTTAATATGATCTTAATGGAATAGCACACAAGTCTAGTTATATTGTGTTATCCTTTTTGTTGCAGCTCATCTACTTTAGGCTGTGGTCTCACAAGCATAGCAAGGCTAGGTCTCATTAGTACTTGGGTCTGTAAGTAATCTCAATCCCTGGAGGAGGGTGGTATTGGTGAGGCAATAGGTAATACAATACCAGTGAAGCCAGTACTGAATCAAAGTACCAGTACTGGCCTGGTGCCACTGACAGTGCTCTTTTGGGAAGATGCAACATTCAGCACTGAAACATATGTGCTCGGTGAAGAATACACAGTATTTTGTGAAAGAGCGAGGATTTTAGCCCCAGGGCCCTGGTGAAATTTCAGGGCGGATAATTACATTTTCTGTGTCCATAGTCCTTTCCTCCCATCCCCATTTTTTCTTCCTGTTTAAACTGTTGTACAGGGCTGCTGTAGGAAATTAAATGGGTACCCCATTCCACCCTGGACATGGTTGTACTTCAGTGAGGGTGTGTGAGTGTGCAGTGCTCTAGGTTCATGTACAAGTAATAATAGTGTGTATATGCATGTGCAAATGTATAGTCCGCATTTTTATAACATACATACATACATATATAAATTCCCCTCTCACCCCTATGGGTGGTATGTATCATCCTCAACCTCGGGTCCTCTACCAGAGGCCTGGGAGTTTGAGGGTTCTGCGCAGTATCTTAGCTGTTCCCAGCACTGCACTCTTCTGGACAGAGAGCTCTGATGTTGTTCCTGGGATCTGTTGGAGCCACTCTCCCAGCTTAGGAGTCACAGCCCCAAGTGCTCCTACCACCACTGGGACCACTTTGGCCTTCACTTTCCACATCCTCTCTAGTTCCTCTTTCAGGCCCTGGTACTTCTCCAGCTTCTCATACTCCTTCTTCCTGATGTTGCTGTCACTTGGCACTGCTACATCTATCACCACCGCTGTCTTCTGGTCCTTGTCTATTACCACGATGTCTGGTTGATTGGCCAGTACCTGCCTGTCCATCTGGATCTGGAAGTCCCACAGGATCTTAGCCCTGTTATTCTCCACGACCTTCTGTGGGATCTCCCATCTGGTCTTGGGAGGTCTAGCCCATACACTGTGCAGATGTTCCTGTACACAATGCCAGCTACTTGGTTGTGCCATTCAGTGTATGCTGTTCCTGCCTGCATCTTACATCCTGCCACTATGTGTTGGACTGTCTCTGAGGCCTCTCTGCACAGTCTGCACCGTGGGTCCTGTCTAGTGTGGTAGACCCCTGCTTCAATGGATCTGGTGCTCAGTGCCTGTTCTTGTGCTGCTATGATCAGTGCCTCAGTGCTGTCTTTTAGTTCAGCCTTTTCCAGCCACTGGTAGGATTTCCCAATGTCAGCCACCTCAGCTATCTGTCGATGGTATATCCCATGCAGGGTCTTGTCTTGCCATGGCACTTCTTCTGCTTGATCTTCCTCCCATGTCTGCTGCTGCTGCCTCAGGCATTCTCTCAGCAGCTCATCTTTGGGTGCCATCTTACTGATGTACTCCTGGATGCTCTGGGTTTCACCCAGGACAGTGGCTTTGGCACTCACCAAACCCCGTCTGCCTTCTTTCCGGCTGGTGTACAGTCTCTGGGTGTTGGACTTGGGGTGGAAACCTCCGTACATTGTGAGGAGCTTCCGGGTCTTCACATCAGCAGCCTCCATGTCCTCCTTTGGCCAGCTCACTGTACCGGCAGGGTATCTGATGACTGGCAGGGCGTACCTGTTGATGGCATGGATCTTGTTCTTCCCATTGAGCTGGCTCTTCAGGACCTGTCTTATCCTTTGGTGGTACTTGGATGTTGCTGTCTTCCTTGCCTCCTCATCGTGGTTCCCATGCGACTGTGGGATGCCAAGGTACTTGTAGCTGGTCTGTATGTCTGCTATGTGGCCTGCTGGTAGTTCCACCCCATCAGTCTTGACTACCTTCCCTCTCTTTACTACCATCCGGCCACACTTCTCCAGTCCGAATGACATCCCAATATCTTCACTGTAGATCTGTGTCAGGTGAATTAGCGAGTCGATGTCTCATTCAGTCTTAGCATACAGCTTGATGTCATCCATGTAGAGGAGGTGGCTAATGGTAGTTCCATTCTTGAGCTTGTATCCATAGCCAGTCCTTGTGATTATCTCGCTGAGGGGGTTCAAGCCAATGCAGAACAGCAGTGGGGACAGCGCATCACCTTGGTATATGCCGCACTTGATGGCCACTTGTGCGAGCTGTCTGGAGTTGACTTCCAGCGTTGTCCTCCACAGTCCCATTGAGTTCTTGAGGAAGGTCCTTAGTGTCCTGTTGACTTTGTATAGCGCCAGACATTCACAGATCCATGTGTGCAGCATTGAGTCGTAGGCTTTCCTGTAGTCAATCCAGGCTGTGCTCAGATTGGTCTGTCTAGACCTTGAGTCTTGGGCGACTGCTCTATCTATGAGCAGCTGGTGTTTTGAGCCTCTGGTGGTGTTCCCAATGCCCTTCTGAGCTGTGCTCAGGTACTGGCCCATGTGGTCCTGTAGCTTGGCGGCTATGATGCCTGATAGGACTTTCCATGTTGTGGGGAGGCAGGTTATTGGCCGGTAGTTGGACGGTGCTGTTCCCTTGTGAGGGTCTTTCATGATCAGCACCGTCCTTCCTTGTGTTAGCCAGTCTGGGTGGGAGCCTGCTGCGAGCAGCTGGTTCATCTGTGCTGCTAGGCGTTCATGCACTGCTGTTAGTTTCTTTAGCCAGTAGGTGTGGATCATGTCCGGGCCAGGTGCTGTCCAGCTCTTCGTGTTCTTGACCTGCTGTTGGTTGTCTGCTACTGTGATGGTGACTGGTTCCTGTTCTGGGAGATTGCTGCGGTCTGTTCTCAGGTCCTGCAGCCACTTTGCACTGGTGTTATGAGTCTTCTCTTTCTCCCAGATGTTCTTCCAGTACTGTTCAATTTCTGCTGTTATTGCACTGCAGTTGGGAGTACACCTTGGATGGTTCTTTGGAGAACAGGGCATTTATCTTTTTGGCCTCTGCTTCTCTAGTGTATCTCCTTATCCTGGTAGCCAGTGCTGTGAGCCTTTGTTTAGCAGTCTCTAGGGCTTCAGATGGAGTCAGGCCCTTGTATTTTTTCAGTAGCCGAGTCTTATCCTTAATCTCTACACCCTTCTGGAGTTCCACCAGCCGGCTAACTTCTCTCCGGGTTGCCTTGATCTTATCCTCCAACCTCATTTTCCAGGGGGGGGTATGTACTGATGTTGTTCTTGATCGTGTAGCCAAGCATCTCCAGGATTACAGAGGCTGTAGCGTATACCAGTTCATTCGTTTCAGTGATGGTGGTAGTAGGAATTGTCATTAGGGCACTATTGGCATCTTCTAGCATACTAGCTGATGGTACTTCTCCACCGAGCCTCGGTAATCGGTCTCGAGGGTTGACTGTAGCGTTTATCCATGATCTTATGCCTCGTATCAGCTGCTGTGCTCTGTAATGGAGGGGGTGGCTGGGAAGTTCCAGCTTCAGGCATTGGCTGCACATCTAGTTGTTGTTCTGGGTCTTCTTCTTGAGTCCACAGTGTAGTGTGGAGTTGGTCTATCTTCAGTTGTGAGAGCAGCTGCCTCTTTACTATGTTGAAGCGTTGGGTAACTAGTTGTTTCTCAGCATGGATGTAGGTCTTTTGTCCATCCATAGTTCCCTCATACATTTCATGTATCCCCTCTCCTTAGGTCTACTGTTGTAGTAGCATTCCATCAATTCCAGGTTCTCTTGTCTCATCCATGCATGGTTTGTTCCAGTAGCCCACTTATCGTCAGATTGTCCTGGTTCCCCAGCATCTGGTGCAGACCTTGTTAATCCGGGCAACATCCAAGCCGGCATGACTCTCCTAGTTTGTGTCACACTCATATTCAACGTAGGCAAGTGAGGCATTAGGGGGTCTTTTGCCCAAGGACCCCTATTGGGAAGGTAGGCAGGTACTTACCAGGGTTTGAACCCCAGTCTCCTGTATCAAAGGGCGTCACTCGTAACCAGTACGCTATCCAGTCACCCTCACTATAACTATCTATCTATCTATCTATCTACCTACCTACCTATATATAATGTGTGTGTGTATGTGTTACTTGTATAAGTGCATATACATATATATCTATATCTATCTATATGTGTGTGTGTGTGTGTGTGTGTTACTTGTATAAGTGCTTAGGGATCTTTAAGATGCAAAAATATTATGGCTTGCTTGTCTTCCCAGACAAAAATACTGAATTATGATGAAACTAGAGCAATGTTTCCCAACCAGCATGCCAAGGCACACATGTGTGCCCTCAGGCCTGAGCAGGTCTGCCATGCATGGAATTTTTTTAAAAAACTACTCAGAGTTCTGGATTGGCTCATGAGTTCATTTGGAGACTATATGGTGGTGTGCCTCAAAATAATTAAAGGTGTGGCATGGCAGAGAAAAGGGGGGGAACCACTGAACTGGAGTTAACACTACATATCAATAATTTTAGGATAAAAGTCAGGATGGTGCAGGTGCCACATGTTGTGCAAAAACAAGCATAATAAACTCCTCCTAGTCCACAAAATGTCCCATTAAACTTAATAATGTTTCCGAATGAAAATCTTTGTCATTAATTTTTGTGAAGGGGTATGTTTGACCAGCTTTATGTCTAACTATTGTAGGCCTTAATATAGCAAAGCATTTGTTTGTGTGCTTTGTTTTAAGCAATCGAGTAATCCTGTCACTACAGAAGACAATGAGATTTAAGCATATACAGTACTTAAATTCTTTGCTGAATATGGGTCTAAATGAATGAATGTGAAGTGAGGCAGATAGTGTATAAATAAATACATGTCAGGTGTTTTTTTATTAATACTGAAATAAAGTGGCCAGTATTTTTGCTGATTTAATGTTCCCAAAGTATGTTTATAATTAGCATTTCAAACTAAAACTATAAGATTAAAAATTTTATAGTTGCAAAGAGCCCTCCTTTCTCAGTTTCTTTCCTAACCTTGCTTTTCACTATCTTTTGTCAGAAAAAGGCTAGGTTCTTTCAGAACCTCACTGCATGCAGATTCAGTGTGAAGGGGAATTTGTTATGATTTCATAGAATTATAGAAACCAGAAGGGACCATATGAGGTCATTGCATCCAGTCCCCTGCACTCATGGCAGAACCAAGCGCCATCTTAAACCATCCCTGACAGGTGTTTGTTCTACCTGCTCTTAAAAACTTACTATGATGGATTGTCCACAACCTGTCTAAGCAGCTTATTCCAGTGGTTAATCACTCTCACAGCTAGGAATTTTTTCCTAATGTCCAACCTAAACCTCCCTTGCCATAATTTAAACCCATTGCTTCTTGTCCTATCATCAGCAGTTAAGGAGGACAATTTTTCTCCCTCTTCCTCATAACAGCCATTTAGATACTTGAAAACTGTTATCCTAAGGATTTCTTAACGACAGATTAGTCGTAGAGAATTTTTGATAAGAAGTGGATAATTGATGAAGATCCTTAATACAAGTGGGTGCAAATCCCACCAAGGCATTCAGGTCTTTAAGGCCCACATTTATAAGGTATTTAGGCATTGCCGTGCTCAACCCTGAACTGATTTAGGAGCCTAAATCTCCTTGACTGAGGCACTTAAGAGTCTAAGCCTTTACTACACTTAAAATCTAGATTAAGTGAACTATATCATTTGGGGTTGTGAAAAATTCACATCCTAGAGTGCCATAATTAAGCTGCGCTCATCACTGGTGTAGCCACAGCTAGGTCTATGGAAGATTTCTTCACCTGACATAGCTTCCACCAGTTGGAGCAGTGCAGTATCTGTGTTGATTTAAAAACTCCTTCTGTTGATACAGGAAATGTCTGTATTACCATGTTGCCAAAGGGCTGAAGTAGCACTTGTAGCTTAGACAGGCCCTGAATTTCACCATTTGTTGCTGAAGTTTAGACTCCTATGTGTCTAAGTATTTTCTGCAAATGAGATTTAGGCTCCTAAGTCATTTAGGTATTGTGACACTGAATGTAATAATGCTTAAATATCTTTAAAAATCTGGCCATAAGCTGTAGCAAATATGACACATCAGTGTACCTTATCTATTACTTTTACTGAAGCTGATGACAAGGTTCCCTTTGATCAGATTTTGATTTGTAGTTCTAATAAAACTGAGGCTTAGAAATGCTGCTACTATCTAAGTACTTTAAATGGGAAGCACATTTACAATCATGTGGTACTTTAAAAACCAGACCAAAATGTTTCTATGCCTTGATTTCATTAAAGTCTTTGGGTAATTCTGTAAGGCTTTGATTTATATTTTTGTATCTAAAATGAGGTTCAGTTACCATTGCTAAATTATTTCACCTGGCAGATATGGAAAACATAAAATAAAATGTAGGCAGCCTTTCTAATTACACTGGAAATCTCCATTCTTTTCTACTGAAAGTAGGCTTGTAACTGCTTTATATATAGACTTTCCAAGACCAAGAGGTAGTGGTAGAATCAGAGAGAGAACCATATACAAATACCGTGTTTGAAGGCAGCAAAGTTCAAGGCAGGATGAAACCTTCAGGCTAGTGGACAGGTGTATAATTGGGAAAAACATAATGAAACCAAGAGAAGAAAAGTGTAGACTTAATAGGTGAAGCACATTCCTAAATGATGTGATCTACTAGTTGGTAGAGAAATCCCCCAAGCTGGAATCTTCACCTCTTAGGTCTCTTACAATTATACTGGACACAGAACTCTCAAATATTCTTCCAGGGAACCAACCAGCACTGGTCTACAGATGAATATGGCCTTTTACATCTTTAATTTCATTATTGCATGTCACAAGGGATAGAATGAAAATACGTAGCACGTTGCATCTGTGAGTAGGAGATGCAGTGGTGGACTAACGCATGTGCCCCTGGAGCACTGGTCTGTTTTCAGGTGCCAGGAGAACTGGAACCTAAGTAAAAGGAGTGATGGCCACCAGTGCTGGAACTGAAGCCCCACTCTCACTCCTCTTTTCCTAGAGCTGGGCCAAGGTATGAGCCACCTAGAGAGCCCAGGACACTTTTGGGAGTCTCGCATCCTACACCTTCCCTGGGTAGGAGGCTGGGGATCCTAAGTCCAGCTCCCAGCCCATGTCCCTGCCTCCTGGGACATGCTACCCTCAGCAGGAGGAGCATCCAGGGCTCCCCACAATGACCAGACTGCCTGAGCAGTTCTTAGGAGCTTTGGCAGGAAGAGAAGGGTTGGATTGGGGTCCAGGGACTGGAGGCTAAGGCCCATCTAAGCCTCCTCACCCACTGGAAAGACTGGCACTGATAGTCTGGTCTGTGCTTAGTGGCAGGTGAGCTCATCGGCTCCTCACCATAAAACGCAGCCCCTGTTGCTGCTGCTCTGTGCCTGCCTGAGGATATGGAGGTGGGGCTGGGGGCTTGTGCTGCCTCTCCAGATTTCTTAGGACACCTTTGGCAGGGACGCCTGTCAGCAAGGAGGCAGCGCTTCCCAGGCAGCACCACTCTGTGTCCCTGAAGCCCAGGGCAGAGAGGAAGCAGTAGGGCAGCTGGCTGCTGGCTGAGCTCCTTACCTGCCGCGTGGGGGTCCTTTGCCCTCCCTGCTGCTTTTGTTCCAGGGCTGCTGCCTGCTTTGAGGCCATCTGCCCTGATGAGTCGGGGTGGAGGCAGTGGCAATATAGGGGATTCCTGCAGCTAGTACAATGGGGTCCCCACCCATGAATGAGGCTCCCAGATGCTATGATAATAGCCCGCTGCTTCCTGCCTCAGCTGGGACACACTGAGAGCACCCTGTCAGAGGAGTGCTGACTCCTCACAGCTGGGCTTCTGCACCAGAGATGACCTGCGAAATCAGGAGCAAGGGGGACAAATGTGCCCTCAGAACCTTTCATTTGTGCCCCCACTAGCCATAGTTACACGTCACCCCAATATGCCCATGTTAAAGTGGGGGAGGGGGGTCATGTCTCCTCTTCCTCCAATTCTGGCAGCCCTGGGTGCCGACTCTGGGACACGGGAGGCCACAATGTGCTTTGTGCCAAGGACCCAATAAATCTTAATCCAGGAGTTTGGGAATTTTCCTTTGCCCATACAATTAGAAGTGCAAATAGAACTCCAGTTCCTGTTTACAAACGAATCATTTTCCTATAAAGTCTTGCTACTGAATCCGCTTTTGATTTTCTGATCTCTTCCTTTGTCATTTCAGGTTTGATGGGAATTTTAACACCAATGTCTCTAGAACTATTAGCTGTGATAGACTCTCTACCACAGTTAATAGCAAAGCCTTCAATCCTGGGCGTGATTTAAACTCTGGTGAGTAATGCAAATGTTTTTATTTGCTTCTGTTATTCTTTTGTTTTCCGTTAGAGTTGAATGTTCTGTTGGTATAGAGGAGTAACAGTGTGGTATTGTAGCAGTTCTCAGCCACTCTCACTCTATAGCAGTAAGAAGAGCCGGGGGTACAGGGATGCACCTGGTGTGACCTGTAGGGTTGCGCACATCTCCAAGCATGTTGCAACCCGCAAAACATTGAGAACCACTGTACTATAGCAACAAGCTTTTATTTCTCCCTGAAACTGGTATGCAGTTCCTAATTTAACATTTCATGATTGAAAGGTAATACCTAAAGTAATGCCCTTAGTCCAAGTACTTCTTGAATATCAAAATGTCATGGAGACTTATTCCAGCACACCATATGTAACGTTGTGATTCTTGTGTGTTAGTCTCCTGAAGTTGCTTTGCTCCTAGCCCTGTCTGCTGTGACATAATGCCAGTTACTGGTGGTGCCAAACAGAGGTGCCTCTTTCATTATCTTAGCTGAGTGAAGATAACTTGCAGCTGCTTTTGCAGTGATATGCAAAAGTTACAAGGACATCTTAATATTTCCTTTCTTTGACTTGTTTTGGAGTTTCTATCCTGGGAGTTGATCCATTTGCTTGATATGCTTTAAAGCTTGAAATGTGCTACAGCCTAAAGTGTGTAACTTTCCTCTGTAGAATTCAGTCTTTGGCCCCATGCCACAGCCTTTTTAATATCCTGTTGAAATTGAAATAATAAATACAATTTAATTTTTTGCTTCTATCATTATATCTGCTCACGATAGGTTTGGGCTGTAACTATTAAAACAACAGTTGGACTAGAGACTTCCATTTAGCATGATTTTATTTAATTACTGGCTCAAGACCAGCAGGAAGATCTCACAACTTTGAGTCTTGTGGGTTCTATAAAAACAAGAACATCCTCTAACGTCTCACCAGTGGGGGTTTTTCCCCCATCTTGCTCTCCTGTAGCAACTTAGAATTTAGGGATCTTGCAACAGAGGTGATGAGGGAAATAAAATTTGATCCAAGAACCTCTGACTGTATTCCTTGGAGTGATTCATCTCCATGGTCATAAATAAATGCTGTGAAATTTAGGACTAGCAGCAACATGCAGTTTGTTTTTTCTTCCTTCTCATTCTGTGGACATGCGTCACTTCCCTTTTTGATTGACGAGGATAGGGATGCTAAAACTTTTTGACTTGCTTACAAGCCTGAAGGCCATACTTAATTGCCTAAAGAGTGCAACTGCCTCCATATTCACCTTCCGCACAGATGTTAGCTTGGGGAGGTTAAAGGGTCCAAAATACACTACTTCTCAGTAATTGGAATGGAAGGCCACATACTTCCATCCATATTAAAGGTGAGCAGTCAGGAACCACATGATAGAAATCTATGGACTACATTTGGCTCACAGGGCATCTTCTTAATTTTTTTAAGGAAAAAAATGCTCATTAAAATATCTGGCTCAGTATCTAGTGAAAAGTCATATGTACAACAAATGTCACTACTTTAAATTATTAAAACCAAAAGACTTAAAAAAAAAATCTAATACACTTCACTGTTTATGACATCTGTTCACTTTTTCTTTTGGTTTCTTTTACTATGGTGAATTAAGGGGGGTTTTGGTCAGGTTCCAGTCCATTTCATTCTCCCCTACAATAGCAAAGTGCTGCAGTATTTGGCTTGCATGCTCTGAAATGGAGGGAATGTTTGTTTAAGTCAAATTCCTCTGAAAGCATTTATTTTAGCTCTGGAAGAATGCCTGTTGGCCTTATGTTTTGTAGAAGTTCCTATTTAAAAAAAAAAACTTGAAGCCATAATTGCCCTTAAAATGTCCCCTTAATTAATTAATGTAGATTTATAACAAATTCAAAAGCAGGCACTTATCCAAAGATGAAGATCCTCCACCCATTGACCCAAGTTACAAGATCAGAAAGTTAAAAATTAAATTACAAGTGTGCATCCTAAAAACACACAGTGTAGGAGTAATGGACAGTTAAAATCAAGAGTAAAGGGAATCAGGGATGCTGTGTCACTGGAATAAAGGGGATTAAGATGCTGGATCACTGGAGAGTGCTTCAGAATTTTTACCTGGAATGAAATGCTACTCTGGATTCCCAGCTACTTGTGCTGCTCCCAGAGCACTTCCTTTAATGTAGGGGTCTCAGACTCAAATCACCATGAGGGCTAGTACATTAGGCCGAGGGCTGCACCACTGAAACCTTTTCATATAACAGTATCGCAAATATCAATAATGATAGTGTTGTTGCAGGCTGCAGGAGATAGCTTTAGGGGCTGCATGCGGCCCACCAGGCCACATGTTTGAGACCCCTGCTTTAATGAGAGCCCTGTCACTCTATCCACATGGGCTGATCAGGGAAGAGAGTGTCACTAAGAGAGAACAACAGCATTGGGAAACTTTGGGCAGGTGCGCGGGAAAGGGGGCAATGAGTTGTATTTGGAACTAGATAGAAATAAAGATTGCTGCTGGGTTCAGACCTGATGGAACCTAAAAGCTGTTAGATTTTACAGATATGTGAGAAGACCAGACCACAGGGAACATGTCCATGTCAGGCAGAACTGCCAGCCTCCTGTCAGTTTGATTGAATGTGTCTTCCAGAGCTTTCCTCAAGATTTCAAAATCTGGAACATTTCCAAAGCAGTCAGCTTTCTGTTTCCCTTCTTTTGAATGAATATGATTTAGCATGGAAATTTTTGTTCACTTCTGCCAACTAACAGTTCTGGTCTGAAAACAGCAATTGGAATTGCTTCTGGATGGGAAAACTAACTTCGCTTTGCGCTCTTCAGCAAGTCTAGAGCTTATGAACCTTCATCCTGCTCAGCTCCCTACCTCAGCCTCTCAGGAGCTAGAATAATCTCCTTTGGTAGACTAAAGAAGGTACCGGGTGCTACCAGCATAGTTTCTTTGCCTGCACCTCCCTTGCACTATGAGTCTTCCTAAGTGTGGGGGGCCTTGTGGATGCCCACTGAAATAACATGAGTTTCACCCAAAGAGCTGGCATAATTTTAAAGGTGACATTGTAAATGGGTATCTTTTTACTCATCAGGCCTGTTCCATTTATGTTCAGGGAATTGTGTCTGCCCAGCCTTGCTAATTAAAAATAAGGATTTCCTCATGGTTAGCCTTGCAGACCCACCAGAGCTAAAGAAGAGTGAGCTGGATTTAATTCTGGCTCACAATAATGTTAATGAGGTTCCTGTTGCAGCATCTTTTATTCCTTGATCATGGTGATGTGTGAGTCAGAGCACAGCTTGACTTTCAAATCCACAGTCAAATTTTCAGGGCTGGTGGTTAGAAAGAACATTGCTTTCATTGTAAACTGAACAAATTTGCTGTGGAATCACTGAAAAACAATAAACAAGGTTCTCCTTCATACTCTTATTTTGGAGACACTCTTCTAAGAACGTATACATGTGTGTGTATGTGCAGTGTAATATCCTTTTTTGAAAGGTGTGTCCAGGTAGCTTATGACACACTTTCCCATTTAAGGCTGAACATGAGAATTACAAGTAACTGTTCTACAATTAATAATCATGTTGAGTCACTTTTAGCTTTGGGGTTTTTTTTAACTACATGTTTGTGCTGCACTTTGAAGAGTAATTAGTTATTGATTTTTGCCATGCTTTGAAGATGTAAAATGCAGTCTAAGTGCTAAATGTGATTATTATCACATTCTCTTTGAAGTTTTACAAAATTCCATCACATGGGGTCTTCACAGACTCCATCATGACAATTCGTAATTGGAGAGAGAGAATATCCTTCAATACTTTTCAGTATTTTTAAACTTTCTTTTCTCATATTTGCAGCCAAATTAAGGAACTGCACCAAAAGCTTTTGCGTGTTTAGTGCTTAAATCTTGAATGTTCAGCTTCCACCCCGTGTGCAACAGTGGGTCTTTGTTTCATGACATGTTTGGTTGCTGTTTCTCTTTCATACTAGTAGGAGATGGAACCATAGCAAGCACATTTATACAATGTGTATGTATATGATGTACATATTACAGGTAATATGGAGAGAGATGATGATAATGTGCCTTTCAAAACTGATCTGGAGACCCACAAATGGAAAAGGGAAGAGAAAGTACATTGTGAGCTGAAAGCAGGAGTTCTTGGACAGGGTTTAGGAGGCACATAAAAGCAAATTACTAGCAAAAATCACTGCACTAGTTCATGCGACTGCAGCTAGCTTGTTATTCAGAAGTTGAAAGAGGTTTGACAAATGCAGTCTTAAGTTGGAAGACATGCAGGGAATCCACCTTGTGACACATGTTGTCAGGCTCATATGCTTACAGAACCTGTCCAGAGACTGGCTTTGCTGGAGATATGAGAAGATATTAAAGTACATTCAGTCATTTGAGATTAGAAGTTTTGGGGTGAGGGAGAATAAAGCCTAAAAAGAACATCTGTTTGGTTTTGTAACAGGAACAAGAAACCTGAAAGATCCTGCAAGGATTTCTTGCTGCTTTAATAGATGGAAAATAAGAGTGCACCTAAAGGAAATAAAGCTTATTTTTTCAGCTGAAGTAGTCCTTGCTTATCTAACAGCAGACTGTATGCTGTGGTCATAGAAAAATAAGCAGAAGGTTATGATAAAATTGGCAGTCCCTGGAGAAGGCAGCCTTAAACTAACTCACTAGCTGAAGGAAATAAACGAGCAGAACTTTTTGAAATAGAGGACATCAGGGGTGCTAGTGATGCTGGTAATCTTTTGGTTATTTGAGAACAATCAGTTCCTTAGGAAAGTGAACATTTTTATTTTCTCAAGAGTGGAGCTAAATTTTAAAGCAAGATTTGCCTTAGCAAAAAAAGAGTAAAGCTGTAATGCAGCAATTATTAAAGCTTTCTTTAAAATTTTGCAACCTTTTAATATTGTAGATGGAATTAAACTGTTTTGAGGTACCTTTAACTAAGTGGTAAAATCCCAGATTCTTCACTGGTAAGATTCAAAGACATTTTAAAAACCCCTCTTCTAAATTTTTTATTTTGGTGAAATGTCAGACATTCAGCCTTTTCATGTGATGAGAGAGAGATTAGTAATCTCATTTCCAAAGTAGCTGATATAACTCATCGTTGAATAAATCATTTGAAATATAAAGGTAGAACTATAAATGTAGTAATGGAAGAGACCTCAGTAGGTCATCTTGGCTGGTCTCCTACTCTGGCAGGATTAATATTATTCTAGACTAGTGGTTCTCAACTAGGGGTCCACATAACCCTGAGGATGCACAGAAGTACATTAGTTCATTCAGATATTTGTCTAGGTTTACAAGAGGCCGCATAAAAAGCACTAGCAAAATTTCACACCAATAGCTCATTTATATTGCTCTATATACTATACGCTAAAATATAAGTACAAAATTTATATTTCAAATGATTTATTTTATAATTACATGATAATGAGAAAGTAAGCCATTTTTCAGTAATAGTGGGTAGTGACATTGCTGTAATTTTTTTTTTTGCCTGATTTTATGAGCAAGTAGCTTTTAAAAGAGGTGAAACTTGGTGTAAAGAAGATAAATCAGACTCTGGAAAGGTTAAGTGCCACTGTTCTAGGTCATCCCGGACAGGTGTTTTTCTAACTTGTTCTTATAAACCTCCAGTAAGGGAAATTCCACAATCAACCTAGGTATTCCATTCTAGTTAGAAAGATTTTCCTAATTCCTAATCTAAATCTCACTTGCTGAAATTTAAGCCCATTCCTTTTTGTCCTGTTTTCCGTGGTTAAGCAGAACAATTTATTACTCTCCACTCTCCTTTCCATAACAACTCTTTATCTACTTTGACTGTCATGTTCCTCCTTAAGTCTTCTTTTTTCCAGACCAAATGAACTTAGGGGGTGGGGTTTTTTTGGTTTGTTTTTTGGTTTTTTGGTTTTGTTTTTGCATTTGTTTTTGGTTTTTGAATCTCCTCCTAGCTCCTGTTTTTAATACCTTCAGTTATTTCTGTTGCTGTCCTATGGACTTTGCTGCAGTTTGTCTGTATCTCTCCCCATGTGTGATGCCCAGAACTGGGCAGAATATCACAGTTAGGGGCCTTATCAGTGTTGAAAAGGGGTTTGGTCCCAAGATCTACACTGATCAAATCTGAATATCCAAGGTTCATAGCTTCTAGGGTGCTCAAATGTATGACATGGTGCACATAGACAGACCAATAATACCTTCAAATAAACAGTCATCTTTTCACTTAAAATGTAGCACCCCAAAAAATCCTGAGCATGCTTCTGACATCTTCCATCAGTTATTCCACACCCGTATCAAAAGCAAACAGCTGAAATATTTGCTGACAGTCTGTGAGCATAGCTGAGTTGCCACCCACTTAACAACACAGTCAGCAATTCTCTCAAGAAGCCCGTACTTGCTACCTAAAAACCTGATGCCAGATATGGAAATTAATAAAAATACCAGTTTAAATTAGTAAATGAGAGTTCAGTACTCTGCTACAAAATCTTGTTGCTCATGCTGTGACGATCTGACTTGCAGAGATGCTGAGCCTCTTGTTTCAAAATGTAGCATATTTTTCTGCATTCTGTATTGGGGAGGGGAAAGTACATTGGTTTGTGTGCATGCTGTATCTTATATGTTGCTATGATGAAGAATTAAAGACAGTCAGAACTGCCAACCCTAGGTGTTCAAAAATTGTGAGTGGGGCTCCGCAAAATTAAATTGCTTGAAAAATCATGAAATTTTAAGAATATAAAATTTGGGTTGGTCCTTCCCGATTTATGTTTTCAACCTTTTCTCCATGACTACGAGGACTAAAAATTCTGGATATTTTTTTAAATGACAGCTGAGATTCTCGCCTAATAACAGGAATTGTGGCATAAAGAAAAACAGTAAATGTCATGATATACTCAATATTATTGTGAAAGTTGACAACACTAAAACATTACAGATTGCATAGGCCCCTACTCCACATAAACTACTTTCATCCCAAAGAAAGCATCTTGAAAATGGCTAAACAAGGTTTCTGCCTACGAATTGCATCCTGTTAGCTAACTACTAAGCAGTGGTGTTTTTTTTTTTAATTTATCACACACAACACATTTATCACAGCATTGTCAAACTAACATGTCAAGAGTAACTCTAAAACAATTCCCGACCCACAGAAAACTGACGACTCGGAAAACATTTTTGTAACTTAAATGAAAATAGCAATATCCACAAATTTTGTTGACATTCAGGACAAACTAATGCCAGAGTGACGAGACCTCCACTTGAGATGGTGAAGCTCATAGGTGCAGTTTACTTACACCAATGGGGCAGTCACTTTGATCAGCCTAGCTGATCTCAGTTGCTGACTAGGCAGAGAGAGAGACCAAAATCCTCAGTTTCATTCTCTTGTGTGAAAGGTAGATCATTTATTTAAAAAAGGATGAGAAAGTAAGAGGCATTGATAGGGGCTAGAGTCCTGTGTTGTCTTCCAAAGTGTCCCACTGACCTACGATGAGACCCCTGAGCCAGTCATTTCAGCTCTGTGTATCCTTTGTCTGTTTTTTCTGCCTAGGCTGTAAAGGCTTCAGATCAAGGATTGTATTTTTACCATGTATTTGTACAGCATCAACCACAGTTGGGCCTTGATGTTGTTTGGGATCTCTAGGCTGAAATACAAATAATGATAAAGGACAAAAATAGCAATAGTTGTACCAGGTAATTTTGCACTGAGATGATCAGAGAGAGAGCCCTTATAGTCACAAACTAGTCTGGGAAATCTAAGTAGGTGCTAAGCTAGGGAAGATGTTGTTCTTCAAATAAGCATCTTAAATTCAGATATTTGAAGTATATTAGCTAGTTGTGACTTGAAATATTCTCCTGCACTGATTCTAGCCCAAATATTTCAATATCTTGATAATGGCTGAGAACTACAAACGGACATGCCTATTGTCAACATCTATCCTGAGGAAAATACAAGAAGCAAATGCTTTTTTAAAAGTAAATTAGATCTTTTCCCAAAGTTCTTTCAAGTTTCTAATCAAGGGAGGTGTTCGTAACAAGTAAGAAAAAAAAATTTAAATGCATGCCTCTGAATCTAGTGCAGTCCCTTTAATGCTGCTAGGCAAAAAGCCAACGTAATTCAGATATTAAAAGTTTGGTTTTAGTTTGTCACAAGTCAAAAGTACAATTTGGCTTGAGTAGAATTAATTTCTTTCATCATCCTGGAGACATGCAAATTTGATCTCCTAGGCCAATGAGTTGCTGTTCCTCTTCTATGAGTCATGTTTTTTCCTCTTCCTTTAAGGGAGTCAGTGGGAGTACAGCTGTCTGTCACCTGTAGGAGAAACCTAGAGGTTGTGTTGTGTATCTGTTGTTTTCTTCATTTTGTGACAGTCTTTTTTTGGTAACAGGAGAGAGACACACCTAAAGTGACAGCTAGGAAATCTGCATACAATTGTAAGGGTTTGGGGGGGGACGGGGGGACGACAAGTGCTCTGTGCAGGTTCTTTAGGAGCCCAGGATTCATGATTTTAATGTGTTCTGTCTGAGGTGGTAAGAATATGTATGTCTCATTCTGGTGACCTGAATTTAGTTCACTGAATCTAGATTTCTGCAGTGTCTGTAAAATGATGTTAGTTTAGCATCAAATATTAAGACTTCTTGATCATCTGTAACATATACATCAATCTTATCATGCATAGATTAGATTATCAGTTTTTCTCACAGAGCCCTGTCTGGTTTGTTCTCATTGGATATAAATTACTGGCATACAGTTGTCGCGCTTTTTTTTGTAGAGTCCAACAGCTGTTTCTTGTCCAGCATTAAATGGCCACTTAAAGTTCTTAAGTCTCACTTCATAAATTAAAACTTTGTCGAAGTGCTTTTAATAATGAAACAAGTGCAGTCTAGAGAAATGAGTGAACATGCACTAGGTACTGGAGTCGGACTACAGGATCTTGCACCCAAGGGTTCTGTTTCAAGCTCTATTGCTAACTTGGGTAAATTACTTTCCATCTGTATAACGTCCTCACTTTCCGTTTGTAGAATGACTGTATTGAGATGGCCTGCCATAGAGGGGTTTGCAAGAACTTTGAGTGGAAGGTGCTGTAAAACTGCCTGGGACAGCCATGATGATGGTGATGGAATATAACAATCAGTATCATTTTGTGCAAGAAGGGCATGCAACTTGTAAAGTAGAATTGTATGTCTATAAAGGCCAGAGAGTACAATCACAATGTAAAGCCATAGCCCATGATAAGACATTGGGTGACTGCAGTTCAGGAATGTGGTCACTGCATCCTCATTTGACAGAGGGCTGGTGTTCTCTTCGCAAGCTGGCACAGGGTTAAGGGGCCATGGCTCTGCTCTATAGTGAAGCATTTTGATACAAGTCTGGAGCAGTCATTGAGTTCAGGGGAAGCACTGGGACCATCTTTGGCGTCCGTCCCTTGTACAAATGAGAGTGTAGTGGGAGTAGGAGAACGCTTCCTGCACCCTTTTCTCCCCTTGTGGCACTCTCACAGGTCCGCACATAATGGAGCCCAAAATGAAGGGAAAAATATTTACTGAAAGTTCAGCAAAACATTCGTATCAGACTATCAAAATTTAAGATGACCAATGATTCTAGCAAGATCACACCATAGCACCATAAAGAGTCATCTACTAGTTTCTTTTTGAGGCAATTTTGGTATAACAAATGCTTCAGTGCACTCATGATGTGCCCTTGAGACCAATAAAAGAACTTCTTCTAACAGAGCCAAATGCCCAGGGATGGATGTATAAACGTTATAAATAACAGGCCTCACTTTACTTTTTTTAACTTTAGTTTTTAGTAGGCACATATCATCCACTGCCATTAGGATTCTATATCATCTTGAGTTAAGGTCTTCTGAACATTTTCCACCCAATGTTATTTGGAATAGTAACATTTCCGTGTCATTTGCTTGTAATCGTTTCCATTGCAAAACTGAATGCCAAGAAGTCTGTAACCTCACTCATAAAAATTTGTAGACAGAACTATGAGGCATGTGGGATGGATTTTAGTTTGCGGTGTGGGTTTATTTGTAAAGAGTGTATGTGTATTTGGCCATTTTCAAGTTAAAGGACCTCAAAAGAGCCAGTGGTTTCAGATATATTTTTGAGCAATCACTTTAGAAACAACTTCCTAATTCCGAGCACTTCAGCCCCACAATGCTATAATATAGATCAGTGCAGTGGTTCTCACTTTATTTTTGTGTAAATTTTCCTGTTCTGTCACCTTGTTTGTGTTTTTGTTCTTCCACCCTTGTCCCCTGGTGGCTTCCTGGCATTAGGCTGCCTGTGCTCCTGAGAGTGGTCTGAGCTGTGCATGGAGGAAGCAAAGTGAAGGTCACTGGGCAGGCTGTGAACAGATGAGCTGTGCTGGAGGGGAATGCAGCAGTAGCAAGTTTGCAGTGGGGAGGTTTGGTAGTTGTGCATCTTTCTTTACTGCCTCCCTTTCCACCATCCCTTATGTAGGAAAATAATGCACTAGTGTTTTGGGGTATTTGAAGGGTTAGAACAGCTGGGGATTCACCCTCAGGAACAGTGACTGTTTTGTGTGTGTGCAACATCTTCCAGGAGATGCTGCATGGATACCAGTGGCTCAAAGAGCAGTTTCCTGATTTATATTGAGAATCCGGGTATTAAGGAAAGGCCCAATTATGCTGAAGGAGCTGCTGCAATCTGTTACATCAGTTCATTGCATGCTAAGGATTTGAATTCATGAGACTGATACAACAGCTAAGGAAAATGAGGTTGTTCTCCACAAAAAGTCATGAGGATGTGAGCAAACAGAAGTCTAGATTTTAGAAGTTAAATCAGGAACATACATGAAGATGAGGTGCGATGTTTTATCTCCCTTCAAACATTACTACTTGTTGTTAGCATTTGCTGTTAGACAATTCAGAGTTATCATTCTTTATGCAAATAATGAGGTATTTTGAAGACGCCATGCATAAACGCACACTCGTCCTTTTGACTTTTCTTTGTGGTCCCATTCATTTTCTCCTTTTCATTCATAGTTCTTGCTGACAATCTGAAGTCTAACCCGGGTATTAAATGGCAGTACTTCAGCTCAGAAGAAGGTATTTTTACTGTGTTCCCAGCACACAAGTTCCGGTGTAAGGGCAGTTATGAACACCGCAGCAGGTATGTTCTTATTCTTTTTCCATTTAGATGGATGAAATGCTAAACCTGTGTTTTCAAAGTACCATTTTCAATCCAGCATCCTATTTTTCTAGAGAATCATTACGAACATTGAATCTTTGGGCTGTTCTAAAAATCAACAAATCAAACTTTCAGTGCAGATTTCACTTGAAAGTACAGTAGGATAAAATGATATTACTCCCAGATACCCTTTCTCTGCCTAGCTTCAGACTTGTAATAATTAACAGCTGTAAACATTTGTATGTAATGCCTCAGATTGCTAGCTTTTAGTAGGTGCAAAAGAAACTCAGAAGATGTTAGAAAAATCAGTTCTTTTTGTGGTAGAAAACTTTTTTTGAAACATAACCATAGGGAAGGAATGGTTGCATGATTTGTATATCCATGGTAATAGTCCATTGATGATGTAACCCTAAAGGAACATGGTGTCATGGGCTACTGCCCTACAGTAAATGAATTTAGCACCAAAGCATACAGTAGCCTTGTGAGAGAGGTTCTAATGTCAAGCAAAAAAAAAAAAAAAAAGAAAAAGAAAAAAACCACCAAGGGAGTCCTGTGGCACTTAAAGACTAACGGGCTTATTTTTTGCATGAGCTATTGTGGGAGAAAATCACACTTCGTCAGATGCTTTGAAGATGACAAAGTGGGATTTTCTCTCATGAAAGCTCATGCAAAAAATAAATCTGTTAGTCTTTAAATGCTACAGGATTCCTTGGTTTTTTTTGCTGGACTGGGCTAACACAGCTGCCTCTTTGGTTCTAAAGTCAAGTAATTCTTAAGTTGAATTTCACATTAGCCATTTTGAAATCTGTACTACTTTTTCAAGTGCTGTAATACAGAGTTACCAGGCCTGCTCTTGCAGTCCTTACTTGGAAGGCACTCCCTGCAGATTGCAATGGGAAGCTCTGTGAGCCTGGAAACTGCAGGCTTCAGACATACTATGTCTACTTCCCTTCTCTAGAAAAGCTTTTGAATTCTCCTATTTACAATTTTTTTAATGGTAGGTTGCCAGTGGAGATAATGAACTATTCAGGAAGCTCTTACATCTTTGTTGTTTACCTGCTATCATAAGAAGACACCTCATGGTGGCCTTCTGAGAAAATCCAGTGACCTGACAGTCTTTTCATGTGTAGTAACTAACCTTACTGGATAATAAATCTTATTAAAGGAGATATTAGTTCACACAGGAGTATTTCCATATTAAAGAAGATATTGGTTCATACAGGAGTATTTCCATGTTAGAGAGAGACAGTCATAGAGATTGAAAATGGTTTTTGCTTACCTAGTCTAGTAGATAGGTGTTTACCCCACAGTTGGCACATGATCTGAGTGTTGGAGCTTGGTTAACACACTGTGGTCTGAGAAAGGTACGGTGTAAAAACTGAGAGCCAAGAATCAGATCTGACACCACTTCTGTCTGTGACCTTGTGCAAATTACATAATCTCATCTTTAATTTCTCAATATGGAAATTAGGAATCATTTTTATCAGTACTTACATCTGAGGGTTTGTTGTATGAATTAGGTAGTTAACTAATTAAGTGCTTGAAGATCAAAAGTGCTGTGTAAATGCTAGGTATTAACTTCAATGCAGAGCTGCAACCAATTCTGTAATAAAAACTAATTTGTGCTGGTTGTTTTTTTCAGTGCATTTTCTAAAATCTTCATTTCCTCAAATAAGGCTTGTGTGCATGCTTTGACGTCCTAAAAATTGGATCCCAAAACTCAGGCTTAGTCAAGTAGTTGTAGTCCACACTAAGGGTATGTTCACACACACTTCTTATTTCGAAACAACAGGGGTTGTTTCGAAATAAGAACTGCCATGGCCACATGACGTACGGCCATTTTGAAACAAGGAAACCCCTTGTTTCGAAATGGGAGCCGTACTTTCAAAATAGGTTAAACCCCATTTCATGTCGAAACAAGGTTGTTTCGAAACCAGTGGTTTCGAAACAACACTGTGCGGACATGTTATTGCGAAACAGTTGTTGTTTCGAAATAACTATGGACCTTCCTCCCTCAGCACCCTGGCCAGGGTGATGAGGAGGATCCCGGTGCCGCCTTCTCCCACCGCAGGGCTTTTCCCTGGCCCCGCTGCAGGAAGCCCGGTCCCCCCATCTCCCACCGCAGGGCTTGTCCCCGGCCCCGCGGCAGGGAGCCCGGTCCCCCCATCTCCCGCCACAAGGCTTGTCCCCGGCCCCGTGGCAGGGGCCGTGGGGCTGGGGAAAAGCCCCGCAGCGGGAGAAGGGGGCGCCGGGCTCCCTGCCACGGGGCCAGGGACAAGCCCCGCGGCGGGGAAAGCCGCGCTGGCCCCTGCCAGCTGGGGAAGCCCCTAGCCCCCAGGGGCTGGCTGGAGCTGCTTCAGGGGCTCCCGCCAGCCCGCCTGGGCTAGGGGCACCTCTAGCAGGCAGGGGTCTAGCAGCTGCCGCCCAGGGCTGGGGGATCCCTGCCCTTTGGGGCTTTTTCCCCTGCCTGGCTCTGCGGGTGAGAGCCAGGCAGGGGATTCAGTGGCAACATGGCCCACAGGGGGGCCATGTTGCCACACCTCCCGTGGTGCCCTGCCCCAGAACCGAAATAGCCTGCCCACAGTATGGACTTGCTATTTCAATTCCCGCTTTTTGCTTATTTCTCGGACAGTGTTTTTTTTATTTAGAATTAACTTGTTTCAAAATAACATGTTATTTCGAAACAAGTTATTTCGAAAGGGCTTGTTGTGAAACAAGCCCTGTGTGTGTGAACATAGCCTAAAAGGGAGAAAGGGTGTTGTTCTTTTTTGAAGATCCTTTGTTCCAGCTTTGAGACCCTGAAAAGAGTACTTGGGTAAATCTTTCACAATGAGAACCTCCTGGTTATCAAACTACATCTGAACATTTCACCAAGTAACATATTTAGACATTTGCAAACATATACATGAAAACGCTAAATGCTTTAAGCAGTCTTGGGCGGATTTTGATAATCCAGTTTCAAAATGCACAGATAAGAGGGACTTGTGGAGTGTGAGCTATGTCCATTACATTCCGGTGCGTTAATATAAAAGGCCTTCCTGGGCAGGAGCCTTTTTCTCATTGTGATAGACCTAACCTACTGTGCTAAAGCAATTATACCCAGCTTGCACAGGTTTTTACTTGCCATGTAACCAGCAAATGTCCAGTACTGAATTCTCTCTCCATGTGAGTAAGATTGACTGCATCGAGCACTGTTGTGAGGCCATTACGTCTTATCACGCTTACTCATTTCGTTTCCAAAATCTTTGCTATGCTGTGATGCTTATGATCACCCCCAGACACTGTCACCATTGATGCTGTAACAAAACAGATCGTTCACTGCCTGAAAGGAGTTGCTGATTGATAACTAAAGCCAGATGTCCTAAAATTAGGGCCTAAAATTTTGGCACTTACATATGTAGACAGCCAAATAAGAGGCCTGATTCTTAATGCTGAGAACCCAGAGCTCCCATTAGAGTCAGAGGGAGGAGAGCGCTGTTCCCTCTAAGCTGTGTGCATGCATACAGGTCATGAAACCTGCACACACAACAAAATAAAGCATGCACAAAAAAATTCAATAGTGCTCATATTGGTGCTCACAAAGAAATGTTTTTGTGCACACAAAGAAATATTTTGCGCACACAGTCAACGAGTAATTAGAGGGAACATTGGAGGAGAGTGTTCAGCATCTCTAAAAGTCACGCCCTTTCTGTCTAGGTATCTTAATTGGTATTTAGGTGCCTCATGTAGATACTCATATAGGAACGTTTGGTCTAAACTTTATAGCTGTGGTGTCAGTTGTGTGGACCATTCTACAGCTGTTGAAATCTGCTGCTAGTCAGTTGTGATGCAAAGGACTTGTTCAGACATTGGCACTGAGTTAACATGTTTCTAAAAGAATTACAAGTTGCAGGACCTCTGGAGGTTCATCTGCCAAACAGTTATTGTGTGCTCTTATTATTGCAACCATTGTCCTACTTCACCCCCTTTTTTTCCTGCCATTTGGCAGCATCTCATTGCATGACACATGAAATTAGGCTCCAGTCCCTCAAACAGCTATGCACAAGCTTAACTTGACTCACATGAATCATCTCTTTGACGTCAGTGGAACAGCACAGAGGCATGAAGTAAAAAGTAAGCTATTGCAGAAACTTTTGAGGCAGTGACCTTACCTCACTCCCTGTTAGTGAATCCCTGTAACCTGAAGTTTTCTAGCCCAGCAATCCTCCTGTAAACTCGTCAGGTTCAAGGTATTCTTTAGATTTCATGAAGCCAAGCAATGATTCCTTTTTTCTTTTCCTTTATTTTTGGTCATAAATTACTATGGAAATTATAATGTGAGGGTTCCCCATGATGTCTGTATATTTCTGTCATTTCAGACCTGTCTACGTATCTACAGTTAGACCCCAGTCTAAGCACATAGTAGTCATTGTTGACCATGGGGCTTCAGTCACAGAGACACAGCTTCAAATTGCTAAAAATGCAGCTCAAGTTATTCTGAGCTCTATAGACGAACATGATAAGGTGAGTTTGCAGTAAGTCACTAGTGAATCTTTCCTTAGTTTTAACCATCTTGGGGGTTTTTTGTTTACATTTTCATTTTTGTATCCATCTAAAACAAAGTCAGATTTCTGAGTTATTTATATAAATATGTTGAGTTTTTTAGGAAAGCTGTTGTGACCATTTTTGTAAGGGGAAGCCTTGTGATACAGAGCATTTAGTATGGGGCCAGATATTAGAAGAGCTGTGTAGTAATCCCAGTTCTACTGTTTTAGCACGCTCTATGGCCTTGGGCAAATCATTTAACCTCTGAGACCATTTTACAGTCTGGGAGATGACAATAATTTACTTCACTACCTTATGGGGTGGTGTGACACAAAATTAATGTTTGCACAGCTTCCACAGAGTTTGGATAAGAAAAGGGGAAAGCTAAAACACAGGGGCTGTGTGTCAGGAAATCTGGATTCCATTTTGCAGCTATGTTACAGACATCTTGCATGACATTGAGAGTCCCCTAAACTTTCTCTTAATTTTCTTCATCTGTAATATAGGAATAAAGTATAATGCCTGGAAAGTGTTTTTAAATCCTGTGATAAAGATACTATTACTGCATTTCAGCAGAACATTTAAGTGCGTGCTGCAAGTTAAGCAAGTGCTTAAGTGTTTTGCTGAATCAAAGGCCATATGACAGGGAAATATTTATTATAAGTTAAAACAACACTTATTAATTATGCAGTATCTTAGTGATTTTGAAATCTGTTTTACAGGCACAGATTTACAGCTCTTGCAGTATGCAACAGTGTGTCTATTCAGTCACTGCCTCTGCATCAGCCATACATTGTAATGAAATATGCCACTTAATTAATATACTGTATCTTACTGATACATTTAATAATGGAAGGGTTATCCTGCTGCTATCGACAGGATAAAAAGTTATGTTGGATTTGGCTCATTTTCAATGAAATATTAAAAGACCAGTAAGCTAATTTAGAGCTCACTGTTCTCCTACAGAAATTTCCTAGTTTTTTCTACTAGCACTCCATTTTTTTGTAGACACTGGAGATTTATTGAAAATGCTCTCTGCAGATTTTGTGTAGAGCTATTTATAACATGCTTAGGATTTTTCTTTTTTTTTTGGCCATAGTATGGTAAATATTATGTGTGAGCAGATTGAAGCAGATTTCATTTTAGAAACTAAGAACAAAGTTTTTTCCCTGAATCAGCATGGGTTAAATTTTCAAATTTGATGTATTTATGCCTCAAGCATTATATTTTTTTAACAATTGGTTTTAAATCCACAGAAACTCTATTGGCTTATCATTGTGTATGCTTTATCAGTACATAAAGAATTCTAAGTGGTAACATAATCCATTGTAGTTTCTTCTCTTTTAAGATCTCAGTGTTAACCGTGGCAGACACAGTAAGAACCTGTTCACTGGATCAGTGCTATAAGACATTTTTGTCCCCTGCCACTAGTGAGACAAAAAGAAAGATGTCGACCTTCGTTAGCAGTATAAAGTCATCTGACAACCCTACCCAGCATGCAGTGGGATTTCAAAAGGCATTTCAATTGATACGAAATACAAACAATGGCACAAAACTCCAAGGAAGTGAGTCTGTTGTTAATCTATGCTTTTATATTATCTTTTTTAAGTTTGCTTTTTCTTTTCTTTTTTTTCTTTTTTAATCTGAATGGTTCATATTGACAGCAACCCCAGGCAGGCAGCCTCTCTGATATTAAAAGTATTTACAAGCTTGATCAAATACCATATGATGGATTTTAAATCCACTTATTTAGTGCCTGCTGAAATTATCCATTATATTTTATTTGCTTTTTCCACCTACTGTCCTTTGTCTCCATTCTTATCTGTAATATTTAATTATGGAGATGAACTGAAGGATCTCCGAGTTGTTCCATAGATGTAGATCCTTTCCAATGAAAATCATTAGCACAGCAACATCTTTGACTGACAGGTAAAATTCCCATTTGCACAGATGTGCTCTGGCTACCTAAAATCCTTGGGAATTTACTAATATTTCCCATTAAAAAAAAATTCACAGAGGAAAAACAACTCTGCTGATTATGATATATATGTGTGGATGTTGGTGGCCTAACTATTCTCACTTTTCAAAGAAAATCTGCTTGAATTTGTGTGCCTGAAAACATGCGGAGTTACTCATATCTGTTCCCATGCTTATTGTTTGACTTAAAATAAAATACAAAATAGGCAACTAACAAAAGTGTCTGGAAGAGGAGAAAATGGGTGGCAGATTCAGTTGCCCAGAAGGTGTTTAAGGGGCGGGAATGGGAGATGGTGGAGTTGACTTGTGTTCTTTAGTAACTGATTGCATTCAAACAATTTGTTCAGTCATGCAATGTCACATTTTCTCAGCCATATCACATTCCCAGTGCCAGTGCAGGGTGAAGAAACTGGTCTGATTTGGGGTTTAGGTCAGTTTGATTTTGGGCATATATTAAGTGCTCAGTCCAGTGGCTTTTAGGTGAGTGGGAGTCTTTCCATTGTTTGAAGAGACCTTTAACTGAAACTTACCATTATCGTAAAAAGGAAAGCAACAAAAAAGATCCAGGGACCCTAGCATTAGATCCAGAGCAACGAATTGTGCCCCTTTTCGCTTTGTACTTCTCTAGAATGGTGAGCACTGGGGATTTGTTGGTTTTGCTGTTGAGTGTTCTTTTGGCATCTTGAGCTCTAGGCCCAACGTATCTCTTGTATTTACGTCCAGCTCAGCTCAAACAGAGAGGTTGTCAAGGGCAGGCTTTTAACTTCTGGCACAGTAAGGGAAGCAAAGTGGCCTGGTGGTAACACATCTAATTCAGATGAAATTAGCTGGTGCAAGTCTTGACTAGTCATCACTAGTTATTTCAAATAACAATGCTGTAGAGTCTTGCTTCACCCTCATACATAGCTCAAGTACATAGCATTTCTTATGTATTGGAAATAGAAGACCTTGGTGTATTGTTCTGCATTACAAAACCACTTTTTTTCAGTTTCGTGAATAATATTTGCTGTATTTTAGGCACTGCTACGTAAGGACACATTACTCAAAGCTTAAAGTTCAGCGCTCATGCTCTCCTTTTAAGGAAATTTGTGAGAGTGAAGGAATTTTTAAGATTTATTATATATACAAACAAACCTGTGAGCCAGGGGAATGGGATACAATGGTTCTGAGAAGAGGATGTGTGGTGCACATCCATTTTTGTGTAAACAATCTTCCTATCTGGGTGTTTCTGCTTTTGTTTTGTTTTGTTTCTGGTACAAAAAGAAACAAGACAAGACACTGTCAATTTTTAACATATTGTTCCCCTAGCAGGATCTACAGGCATGTCAGAGAAACCATTCACATGCAGAAAAGTAAATTAATAATGGAGAAAACTGAAGCATTCCTGGTGTGTAAGATAAGAATTATACTCAAAAGATGGATGTTTCTGCATTCTCCAGCCTCCTGTCAATATCCATTCTACTGGTGCCACCAGCACCTCAGTAATTATTTTACATTCATATGGTGCCTTTCATCTTAAAGAATTGCAAAATGCTTTCCACACAGTATAGATACACCACAGCCACTGAAATCCTGTAGCTTCTGCATTCACAGGGAGTTCCAGGTAGATGAGTAATGCACATCCAGCTGCACAGATGGAGAAAATGTAAGAACTGGGGGCTTGAAAGAGTTAAGGGCTTTGTGCTGTAATTTTTTTTCCAGTGCTGTTTACTGTAAGAAGGAAAACCTGATTCATTAGCTGTATAGGAGACCAGGCTTGAAACTCATGAGATCTAAGGTATAGGCTGGATCCCTAACTATATTTTATCATCGTTGCTAGCAATAAAAAAAAAGCAAAGTTGGACTTCAGTGCCCCAAAAAGTGGCACACAGCTAGGTGTAGACTGAAAATAAAGGTTAACAGTTGCCATAAAACCTTTTCCGTAAAAGAGATGATACTCTGGAGGAGTGTTTTTTTGTTTAGATTTAAAAGCTGTCACTAGTTAAAATTCGGGGGGTGGAATAATTGTTTTAAAAAAGGAAAGGAAAGTAGGGGCGCCTTTGTATCAAAACACAGATTCAGACCATTAGTTCAGAACACACACAACATTAGGCATTTCACTGCACAGCAGTGTAGGACAAGAGGTGGCATGAGGAGCTAAGGTAGGCAGAATGTAATTACCAATATGGAAATTTTATTAACACTCCAACTTCTGGACAGGACCTTAAGTAAC
Source organism: Podocnemis expansa (assembly GCA_007922195.1). Classification (NCBI taxonomy): domain Eukaryota; kingdom Metazoa; phylum Chordata; order Testudines; family Podocnemididae; genus Podocnemis; species Podocnemis expansa. The sequence continues at coordinate 2,711,582 of ML682183.1, read as the reverse complement.
TACATGAAACTTAAGTCTCAGCTACGACAAGGCACAGTGCCATCCCTGTGGGAAGAAGCTGTCACCCTATTGAGCTGCAGACAGAACTTCCTGCAGAACTCTTGTGTTCCTGGAGTGTTTCCCTTCCATGTTCTGACCTGGCCAGAACATCTCTAGCCCATGAAATCTGATGAGGTCTCAGCCTACGACTAGAAAACTATCGAGTGTGTTAGAATGTGTGAGCTGAAACTCATGAGTGTTTGTTCGCTGAAATTGTGGGAACTGAAACTGCGTAAGGAATTTTAAAGACCTTCACAGCCACACAGTGTGGGTTTTCATCCATTGCAGAGAGACAGAACTCTTGAAAGTAAGGTTGTTGGTAACTTCACATTTACCTTCTTTTACTGATGTATGGATTTTTACTGTGTTTGGAATGTCTTGAGTGAATTAAAATATACCGTCTGCCATATATATATTTATATACATTTATCTATTTCTGCTTAGATACTGATATGGTCATAATTTACCTGTCAGCTGGGATTACCTCAAAAGATGCTTCAGATGATGACAAAAAGGATACTCTCCGTGTCATCAATGAGGAAAATAGTTTCCTCAATAACTCAGTAATGATTCTCACTTATGCACTCATGAACGGTAAGAAATATATGCCTAATTTCTGTTAGATTAAAATTCTCCAGGAACCCAATTCAGTGTTGGTCTATGTCTGTGTCTATTTGAAGGTAAAATGTGAGTTCTGGCCATAGAGGCATTTCCCCAGAGTATTCCTGTTCGGGGCATACAAGCATTTAGAGTCATGTTGGCAAACCAGAGTTCAAATGATATGATATAAATGTGGAACGCTGAGCAAATTCAGTACGTGGTGCAACTTGAGACTGCTCTGACACCAAGAGTGAATCTGGAACAGTATTTCCATTAAAGCCCCAATCCAGCAAACTGTAGGCATGTGTTTAGCTCCCTTTGATGTCAGTGGGATGTAAGTCTGAGCTTGAGGGCAAGGATGTGCTTAAGTGCTTAGCTGAATGGTAGCCTAAGCCAAGAGTAAAGTTAAATACGAACATATGCGTACTGCCCCTGAGATATCGTAATCCTTTCTCCCAAAAATATTTTTAGTACAGAAAGCAGTAGACTGTCTTATTAGCATGGGTTGCACTTCCCATCTAGAGACACTTATGTCTGACCATGGGGATGTTCATGCAACCCACACTAATTCAATGTACAGTTTGGTGGTGGTTCAAACAGCCATTTCAGCCCCCACTTTTAAGAATGCCCTTGGTTAGATCATCTGCAGGAGCTAAGCCCTGACGCATCTGAATCTAAAAGCATGAGATTCTGTTGCTTGAGCAAAAGGACGTCCATTAACTCCAGCATTATTTAGCAGATTCATAAACCTATGTGGACTAGTCATTGGAGGGAAACAAAGAGTTAAACTGTGTTATCATGGGTTATACAAAGGTCTTTGTTTAAAAAAAAACCAAAAAACAAACCCTTAATATTTAAAACTACCTAAATAGTGATATGTTTGGGGCAACCATCTTGAGTTTCTGTATTGCAGAACAGTGTGAATGCACACCTTTAAATCCTCTAGTGGCTGATTATACTTGCATTATAATTCACTTGACTTATAATAGCCTTTAAAACAGTTCTCATCACATTCATTTAAACAAGCATTCGCCATGTTCAGACTAACAAGTATGTTCTGTACTGCAGTTTTGCATTTTACTGTGTGTTTTAATTTGGAATGGGATGTAGGAGACTCAACAGACATTTGCTACTTTCTTCTCCCTTATAATTGCAAAATCTCTTCTCAGAGGGTGTGACAGGTTTAAAAGAATTAGCATTTCTCCGCGACCTGGCAGAACAGAACTCGGTGAAGTATGGTGTGCCCGATCGAAGTTCATTGCCTGTGATCAAGGGGAGTATGATGGTCTTGAACCAGCTAAGTAACTTGGAAACCACAGTTGGTCGATTTTATACAAACCTCCCCAACCGAATGATTGATGAGGCATTTTTCAGTCTGCCCTTCTCAGATGAAATGGGTGATGGTAAGTGCTTAGAAAATCTGAAATTGAGCTGGTAAAAAAACAGTTTGGGCTTCCATCAGCCAACAAGGTGGTACTTTTAGCTTTGTCCCTACAGGATGTGTAAAAATAAGCCCTTCATGCTGGGATTACATGTAACATTTTACATCAGAGGGCAGGGCCTATTTATGGAAAGTGTGGGTAATGTGGCATCCAGTGGATTTGGATTGAAGGGTGACATTGTCTCACACAGTCATACTGATACAGCCTCAGTAGTTTGGATATGTGAAGAGAACACCTTTGGGTTTGTGAGAGCACACTTTCAGGCTGATTTGGTGGCCGCAGCCCCTCTGCATTTCAGCTGGCCCAGTCAGAGCTGGCATTGTGCTCAAAACAGACTGCGGAAGCACATAGTGCTAGACAATGGAGGAAATGACATTTCTGCCAGATGTTGAACACCCCCTTCCTTTCTCTGATAATGGAGCCATGCTCACAGCTTCATAAGTAGTTATCCTACTGCTGCCTAGGCTCCAGCAACAGAATGGAGTCAAGTCTCTATGGGTATGTCTACACTGAAAAGTTTTTTCAAAATAAGGAGGCTTATTTTGAAAAAGCTTTTTACCTGTCCATGCAGCCATTTTGTTATTTTGAAATAAGTGCTTCATTTTGAAAAAACAAAGTGCTTTTTGAAATAACTAAACCTGCTTTTATTTCGAAAGAGCAATTCTTTCATAATAGTTATTTTGAAAAAAAAAATTCCAAGCTGCGGAATTGGCTTTTTTCAAAATAATGGCGCTATACTTTTCCCTTCCTTCCCCAAGCCTCTGTATTTTGAAATAATAATTCCTATCTTATTTTGAAATAGAGAGTCTTCAGTAGACTCCTATTACAAAAATAATACACTTGAAATAATGCTATTTTGAAATATCTTTGGCAGTGCAGACATAGCCTATAAGGGCTCTGTGTCCCTGAAGTATTTTCCCAATACGTTGCCCAGATCTACCAGATACAGATCACTTTGTGCTGACAGATTGCAGTGCGGGTATGAATCTGACCTTTTACTTTAAAAACACTGTGTAAACCCTGATGTTCACATGTTTAACTTTACTTGGATGCATAGTGAGATCAGATGGAACAATGGAGAAGATGAGGGGATGGAGGCACACATAGATGCTTGCCTAGGACAGCAAAATATATGCAGCCAGTCCTGCACATAACCTTTATAAAATGTGTATAAGGGATGCAAAGGCCAGTCAATGATTGTTCCACATGTGTCCCCTTCTACATGCTTACTGGAGGAGTAGAGACTGAGAGAGTTAGTCTGGAGAGCCTTTCATGCAGGCTGTTGTGTTAGCATGAATGTCACTGGGGGAGAGAGTACAATCTAATCTCCATAGAAGTAATGCTCTGCCTCTGTTCATTCTTCGGTAAAGTGAGGAGAAATGAAATCTACTTTGGAGGGGAGTTGGGAACTGAGCTACTGTTTTGAAGATTTAAGATCCTAAGTAATTACTCAGTATTAGCATTAAGCTTACAGCTCCTGCATTTCTCCAGACTTTGCTTTCGTTTTCTTGGGTTTGGCATTATGGAGGAGAGGTTGAGAAGATGGCTCAGAGAGGTTTCTAGACCTCCATGACAGGTTGTCCTTGTTTGCCATCAGATCAGAATGACTCTTGAGATTCTGAAGTCTTCTGTGTTCTGAGATAGCTCCTGGATGTGCGTCTCATGTGAGAGAATGATAGCCTAAGCACCCCCTTTCTCATCCCTCTGTGGTGATGCATTGCTACTCGTCTCTGACACATCCAACCATAATGGAGAAGTTTGACAATTTAAGGATTATAAATGGTACAAATGAAAAGATTTGGGTTGCATAATTAGGAGGATATTCGGTTTTGTTTTTGTGTTTTTTAAAACCTCACTTATGGAGATGAATTTTGATATCAGTTTTATATCAAAAGGGTCAGTGAGTTTCCAAACAGCAATGACATAGAAATTGAGAAAGAAACAGACTGCTACATTTTTACCTCAGGCACTGAGAGGTTTCTCAAATCATTGTAATGCTTTTGGTTATAATACCCAATACAATGGCTGTGTTGGGATTTATTTAAGAAGAGGAGCTTAACAGACTGCATATAGAATGAGATGAGCAAAATTCATCCCAATTGATACGTTACAAGTAAGATCCTTTTTTATTCATTTTTATAACTGCATAAGTAGGAGAGAAAGTAAAAAAGTTGTATCTGTTATATTTATTAAGATTCTTGTCCCAGCCCAAGGTATCTAACTGTGGGCTGATGATGAAATGCAATGTAAAACGCATTGTGTATTTTAATAACGGAGGATGTATTCTTAACTCACCATCAGATAGGTAAAAGGTGCCTAATAGAGAGAAGAGGGAGAGGGAATACAAATGTTATAGCATAGTTCACATACTTCCTAACCCACCCACCCCCCGCCTTCCATCCTGTCCCCAGGCCTCTGCGCCCATACTTCTGCTGTTAAATGGTAACTGCAGTTCTACATTCAGACTCCAGCAGTGCTGTCAGTAAGAGATGCCCAGGCTGATAGTGCTTCTGTTATCTTGAATGCCGTTCTGTAATCATGGGCTTCAGACATGACCATTGTTTGACCATCTCTCACTGAAGGCATTTCTTGAATCAGATGATCAGAGTACTACTCCTGGTGCTTCACTGGGCCACCATGTCACACTGACCTAAGAGACAATTGTAACAAATAGGCTAAAATAGCCTTTACTGCACAGAAGGCTGAATTATGTATATTCAATGGAATCCTCAAAATTCTGGCTTATGAAGGAAACCCTGCACATGGGTCTGACTCAACACCCCACGAAACTAGTGAGTTTCTGTCTTTTGACTTCATTGGTAGTTTAATCAGGACCTGCTTGCTAAGTCTTTAATTTTAGCTTTTTAAAATACTCCTACATGGTATGGTAGCAACTTTTTGAAAACTGAACTTGCTGGACTGAAGGTTGGTTTTGTCACTTGGTTACACAAGTTAATTTTCCCTCTTTTCTAGCACTGAACTGGTGAAGAACATGCTTTATATTAATTAACTGGCAAGTTCATTATTGCAAATGCTTTCTGTGCTTTTCCTTTTATCTCAAGGTTTGATAATGACTGTAAGTAAACCTTGTTACTTTGGAAACATGCTGCTTGGGATTGTTGGAGTGGATGTTAACCTGGCATATATCTTGGAGGATGTCACCTATTATCAAGATTCGCTGGCTTCCTACACATTTCTTATTGACAATAAAGGTGATTTTGTAATTCAGATACCTACACACATTATCATCCTATTCTGTTGAAGTTACTGTGTATAGCAAATTAACTCCTTGTTCTGCTCCTTATTTATAAATAGGATGACAAAGTGAACAGCACTTTTTCTCACCAAATTAGATGTCAGTTTTGAATAGTTCTAACAAATATTGCTGGACAAATAGGGTACATAAGTGGTTTTGGCTTGGGATTATTGTGTGAGGATCTCAATATAAAAATGTTTGCTGGTGCTGAAGTAGTATTTTAAGTTTTTTTCACTTGTTATGGTAAGGTCATTTTAGCTGTTTTTGTGTGTTTGAATTAAATTAATGAATTCTTAATGCTCTATTGTCACTAACTTGCTTTGGAATGGAATGGGTTGGTAACTGTAAGGAAGTTTCTTATGTAAATTGGAGGGCTTTCCTACATGTAGTCACTATATTTGTTTTCATGTTTTCTCTCTATTTATTATACACAGAACTAGCAGTTGTTCTAAGGACATTTTTGTTCTTTTTAGGGTACACTCTTATGCATCCTTCCCTTACAAGGCCTTATTTGCTGTCTGAACCACCACTTCACACTGACATCATACATTATGAGAATATTCCAAAATTTGAATTGGTTCGGCAGAACATCCTTAGGTAAGGAAGAATTGAAACTCAAGTCATACCTTAGCTTCCTAAGATTAACGGTTCACAAGAGTTTATACAAAACCTTTTCATAAAAGTTACTTTATAGAATTATTATTATTGGTTTAATATTTCAGTTGTAATAGTATCTAGAGATCCCTGCTCTGGTCAAGGTCTCATTGTCTTGCCAATGCAGGACTCTTTTCTATGACATTGTCCATTCTATCCTTCAGTGTGCCAAGCAATAGTTTCCACAGGTTTCCTTGGGAGAGTCTTCTCATCTAAAAGTAGAGCTGATTGTGGGGAAGTTTTCCTTGGTGTTCAGGCTGGATTTTTCCTTCTCGTATTTTGTCATTCCTAGATAATGCCCTAAACAACACTTCTCCCTCCATCGGATTCAAATAAGTATTCAAACTGCTGTTCACATGTCCACTGACTGAAATTTTTCCTCACTCCTTCCAGCCCCATCCTCCTCCATAGTGATTTTTGCAGTTCTTTACTGAACATTCTCCTATTTACCTCTCCCCCCCCCCCCCCCGTTGCACATATGGTTAGGTAGGCCGTTTGATTGAGTTTAAGCTGGGGACAGCCCTCTTTTTATATGATTTTTATTTCCTCTCAGGTTTGTGAGACAAAACCAGATGTAATTTTTGTCTTGGATCATTGATGAGGGACACTCTTTCGTAGAGTACCCTATAGCACCATCCAAGCTTGACCTCACGTGCAGTATGCGTGTGAAGCCACACTGGTGGTGCCAGGTTGGCACACTTTTCAAAATGGCAACCAAGCAAGTCACGCTGGGGGGAGATAGTGTATGGTCTTCAAAATGGTGACCCCCATGCAGCAAGACTTCACACATACAATGTATGTGAGATCATACTGTTAAAGGTGAGGTCACACAAACCGGGGTGGGCACACATCCTTACTGAAAGTGCTGAAATGTCTGGTGTTCTGGGGATGTGGCAGTGGTCACCGTAGGTGTAACACGTTGCACCATATCCACAAAGGCCCTCATCCAAAGTCCACTGAAGTCCTGGGCAGTCTTTCCGTTGACTTCAAAGAGCTTTGAATAAGGCTAGGTTTACACTTAAACTTCTGTAGCGCTTCAGTGTAGACACTCATAACCAAGACATGAGGGGTTGTTCTGTCTCCCTAACACTGTCTGCACCAGAGGTTAGGCTGACATAATTATGTTGCTCATGGATGCAGATTTTTCAAACCCCTGAGTGGTGTAGCAGTGTCAACCTAGCTTTCTAGAGCTGGCCTTAAGACACATGTAGAGAAACTACCTGTTCTATGATGTCAGGCCTCTATGGGTGCAGCTTCACAGAGAATATAGACACACCCTCTATCCCAAGTAGGGGTTTATGTGACATTTCTGTCTTTGTTTCTAAATTTACAGTCTAAAAGAAAGCCCCATTTAAAGATAATGGTAGAACTTAGCCTTTCATCTTGAAAATATTTTACAAACCTCATTCTTCACACCTCTTCTCTGTCAGTATGCTGATCCTCTACTTACAGACGAGGAAATGAAAGAAGAGCTATTAAGTGACTTGCCCAAAGCTACAGAGAAAAACCTATGTCCAGATCAGCATTTGAACGTGAGAGCTACTGGTTTGCACTTCCATACACACACAACTAGCTCAGCTCTTTTAAAAAGCACATCATTGAGATGTTAAAAATACTTGCTTTTGTAACCTTTGGCTGTACTAGAATTCATTTAATTGCCCTTCTCCAATGCCTCAAAAAAAAAAAAAAAAAAAAAAAAAAAAAAGTTAAACTCCCAAAGAGAAGCAGCAGCAGGAGAACCAGAATTGAGTCTGTAAAGGACTCACAGCGAAGATTGTTCAGTTAACCAACCCACATTAAAATAATATCTGAGAATAAACATAATGAACTTTATTAACTACTAACTTGATAAATCTTATCATAAAAAAACCAAAATGAATTTAAACAGAACAGTCCCCACAGAAACATTGTGGGAAAGAAACCCAAGAGTCCCAAAGTATAGATGGAGTTCACCCAAATCTCTGTTACAGTTTCTATTCAAGCCCAAAGGCTTGAGTTGTAAGAAGCAGCAATCCTCTTCTTTTGTTGCAGGGATCTTAAGTAGGAATCCATGCAGGTTTTTCTTTTTCTCCTGGAACCAGCACCATCCAGTCAGTTTACTGCTTAACCAGCAATCAGTCCCATATGCATATGAGAAAACTCTGATGCAAAATCCTCCATAGCAGAGAGAAAACATCTTGCTGTCCACTCTTGGCTTGGCTTCTCCCAGTCATGCACTGTGCACATGGGCTCTTCTCATTGCAACTCTCAGACTGATGCTCTGCTCTCATGGCCTATGATCACAGCAGCAGTAGAAAACCTTGTGGAGCATGCTCAATGCTACCACCCACTTAACTTCTAGAAGCTTCTGGACCTGGACAGTCAAATATGCCTAGCAACATAACACAACCTCAAGAGATCCCTTAAAAAAAATGGTTTTCACACTTAGGGTTGAGGCTCAGTACTGAGTCGCATACCCTTAGGCACTGGGTCAGAGCAGCCCCTGCTGCCACCACCAGAAGACTGGAATACATTGCTCAAAGATGTAATGCTTGGGTCACAGGATAAATGATTTTTTTCAACTGGGTCCCAACAAAAAAAAGTTTGAAAACCCCTGCTTTAAAGAGGTAAATTCCTTTAGACATATGGATTACACTTTGTCTCCTAGAAAAAACGTTTATCAAGCACTGGACAAGAGTTCCATATACAGTAACAACAAAGACTTTCTAGAAAGGGTAGTTAAACTGTAAATGTATACTGAGCATAGAGCATTAAGGTTACTACACATTGTGCCCTTTTCCTAATTTAGGGCTAGTCTATAGGTTGGCTACTAGCTCTGGGTAAAGGACTGCATAGTTGCCATATCTCAGGAGCAGTCCAGGGACCAGAGTGTGACTTGGAGAGTCTTTCTGTTGCCTTATTCCTGCCTTGCTCCAGAGGGAGAGTAATCTGTGCCAGTCCTATATCCAGTGCACATTACTCATTCTGACATGCTGGCTGAGCTGCACAGTTCAGTAGTTGGAGCACGATGGAGCAAAAACTCTGCCTGGGCCCCCACACTGAGATAAGAGGGGACAATAAGAGCTCTGACGAGGTTGCTTCCCCTCTCCCTGATTTTGCTGTTGGTCATATATAGATCCCTGCACAGATAAAATATGTGGACCACACCCCAAACAACTCATCAGCCATGCCCCTAACAACTGATCAGCTGTAGAGCCACATCCACCCCCCAGATGCATCTCTCACCTAACATCTGATTAGCCCCACCTTCCCTAAGAGCTGATGTGCTCTTGAGCCCTAACATCTGAGCAGCTGTTTGTTGCACCCATGGCTGACAGCTGCTCCAGTGCTGCCCCAAAAGTCAGAAAGGTCCCAATCACCGTGACCATCTGACCACAGTTTGCAGGAATGGTCCTATCCACAGACATAAATTAGATACCTGTGCATTTGCAGGGCTCTAGTTAGATATGCAGTTGTGTGGCAATAAGAGGTAGGCCCTTGTGACCGCTTGTCTTCAAGATTGAGCTCAACAGGTTTATGAAATGGATGGTATGATGGATCATTCTAATTTGACGGTTGACTGATTTTTAGATTACTAACAGTAACTATGCCCAATGACCTGTGAAGGGATGTTAGATGGGCTGGGTTCTCAGTTACTATAGAGAATTCTTTGTGTATCTGGCTGATGAGTCTTGCCCATACGCTCAGGGTTTAGCTGATCACCATATTTGGGGTCATGAAGAAATTTCCCTTCCAGGGCAGATTGGCAAAGGCCCTGTGTCTTTTTGCCTTCCTCTGTAGCATGGGACACAGGCCATTTGCTGGTGCATCCTGTGTACCTTAAAGTCTTTAAATCCTTCTTTGAGGATTTCAATAATTCAGTTGTAGGCTAGGGGGTCTATTTTAGGAATGGGTGAGTAAAGTTCTGTGGCTCACATTGTGCAGTATGTCAGATGAGACAATCATAATGGTCCTTTCTGACTTTACAGTCTTAGAGAAACATTTTACAGATAATGTTATAGGGTTGTGGCCAAAACTAAGGATCAAAGCTAACAAAGAAGCTGAGTAAGTTAAGCACCTAAATTCAATGGGATTCGGGCATGTTGCCTTTAGACTTTGAAAATTCCAGTGAAAATTTCTAGTAGAATGTCATTAATGAAAACTCTTACACAAAGATAAAGGCCACAATTGTAATAGATGCCTAAAGTTAGTGCCCATAATTCATACTCAGGTACCTAAATAAATGGATTTTCAAAAGTCCTGTCCTCCCATTAACTTTCATTGTCATGAATATTTATAGGAGTATGTGATTGCACTCTGTGAATACATCAGGGAGAGAGAGGAGTTATTTAAAGGCTTGACCATCACCAAACTTAGGCTTGAAATTAGATGAAAGTTGCTAGCCATCAGAGGAGTAAAGATCTGGAGGCAGTGGTAGGAAGCAAAAATTCATTTGTTTCAAGATTGTGCTTGATAAGTTTATGAAGGGAATGGTATAATGAGGTTGCCTACAATGGTGCATGGCCCACGGTAACTGCTATTAGCAAATATCTCCAATGGGAGAAATAGGACACTAAATGGGAAGGGCTCTGAATTACCACAGAGAACTCTTTCACAGATGTCCAGCTGGTGGGTCTCTCCCACATGCTCAGACTGAGAATGAGAATACAGTAAAAATGGTGTTGAGCTGTCATAGGAATGTGAATGCTAGCAATTGCATGAAAAGTAGTTGGTGCAAATTGAGGGGACTGATGGGAATTCTGTGTGATAAGAATGTGCCAGTTAAACTAAAGAGCAAAATGTATGTGATAATGATTAGCTCGGTCATGACAAATGGGCTGGAATAATGCTGACCAATGTGGAAGGGAGAAGTATTCCTTCACACTCCCAAAATGAGTGTTCCCATGGACACTGGGTAAGAAAAGAGTTAATATTGCTATTCAGTAAAACTATAGAGCCATGATGCAGATAACACCCATCACAGAGAAGCTGAGGGCATGCCACCTGAGATCATTGGGACGTGTAAGATAACAAGATGTAGGATTCGTTTTACAGAGAGTACAAGATCTAGTGGTTTCAGGACAAAACCTATAAGACCCAGGAAAAGGTGATTCAAGGCACTGAAGTAGGAAGTGAAAAATGTTGGTGTCAGCTTGGAAGTCGCACTTAACAGGAATTTTTGGAAATAAAGAACAAGAGCTGCCGAACCTGACTAATGAGACGTGGCAAAGAACAACTTTTGTTCCCAGCAATCCAGCTCTACTTCTTAGCTCCAGTCTTAAAGGCAGGCATGGTGTAGAAGACTTGGTCTTTAAGAGTAAAAGAGAATATCCCAGCCTGCTTGCAAAACCTAGGCAGAGACATAGCATGGTGTGCATGAGCAGTTCTGCAAATTGTAATTTAGATCTAATTTTAAATCTGCTAACCCTTCATTCCTTTGAAAAAGAGAGCTAATTAGTGGCGTTCTGACAGCAACATTAGCTCAAGATGGGAAAAACTATAACTGTGTTCTCTGTGAATTATTCACTAGAAATTTAGGAACCAAGTTGCCTCTGCTTCAGCATTTGTACTGAAGAAGGCAATTCTTACTGAAACCATAGTACACTACACATTAGAGTGTAAATAAGTGTTAAAATGATAAATGGATAAGCAGCAAACCAAAGCATTGTTTTCTTATTTAAATGCAGTTTTTATCCTGCCCTTTATACTTTCATGCTTTTTTTATATAAAAATGCTGTGGATGGTTTTGTTTGATTTGCAGCTCTTTCAGTGTTGAATAAAACATTGAGTATTATTTTTTGCCACTGTAGCCTCCCTCTGGGCAGTCAAATTATTACAGTCCCAGTGAACTCCTCTCTGTCTTGGCATGTCAACAAACTGAGAGAAGTTGGAAAAGAAGCCTACAACGTTAGCTATGCCTGGAAAATGGTAAGAGAGAGATCTCACTTTTGAATGGTAGTGTATAGTTTTAATGTATGTTAGTTGATTGAAGGTTGAGTAGTTTGAATTGTAATTATACAGAAACAGAATGAATATGGCTCTTATTTTGGTAAATAACCTTACATTTCATTGAAATTGTAGTTTCAAGTTTACTATAATGTATTCCTCAGGGAATCAGGCAAGTGTATGCTGTGTTTGCTATTAATGTATGTATCTATTATGTATTATATAATAAGTATGTACAAATGCACATACACACAAATCTTCTACATATTTTCCCAAAGGATGAAAATCTATACTGAACTAAATGTCACACTATGAAGTCTTAGAGCAAAGCTCAAGAAGTTGAACGTACTTCACACAGAGACTCGACAATATTACAGACTTACACTATGGTGTTTGCATATGGTTTATTATTTTTAAAATGCAGAGACTAACAAAAAAAGAGGATAGTGGCTTTTAATTTTACTGGATATTTTTAAACCAATTATTGGCTGAACTGTTTTTGGGGTGTATGTATATTGGTGTCATTTTAAATGCTGAATTATCCTATGGCTCATTGCTTAATGCAGTACACTTTAGATAGGAAAGCCAATTTGAATAAACTAGAACAACGTTGTTCACAGTCAAGACATTAAAATTTCCTTTTAAACATTAGTTATAAAAAGGGTTTGCAGTGATGCATCTGTATAGGGCATGAGTCTACCCTGTAATATGCAGGGTACTTACATATGTGTCAGGTACTCACATATGTATAGGGTTTTGGGGGTTTGGTTTTTTGTGTTTGGAGATTTCCTCAGTACATATTTTGCACTCCAGTCAGATGCAGTACCTTGCAGAAATCTCTCAACAGCAATTAAAACAACAGAATATTCCCAAATACTACCCTCAGTGGACCAAAATACTCGTATGCATAATCAAGATGAATTTGTACTAGCTCCAGTTTTATAGAATAAAATCAGTTCAAATGGGAATGGAAGTTACAAATCTTTTAATTCTTCTATAATTGTTAGACAGATCATATTTCATGGGAGGATCTGGCAGGCCTGCATCATTACATTAAAGAAAAAATTGTTCTCATCTTACCCATCTGCAAGAGGAGAAATAGATTCTAAGAGTATGTTTGCTTTTTAGTTTATTTTGTGAATAAATCTGGATAGTTATTTTGACAAATGTAAAAAACCGGAATCTGCAACTACCCCTCTGGAAAATTTGCAACTAGATATGATCTTGGCAAATTCTGCCAATGCCAGGAATAATTGGCTAATTGCTTTGTGTGAACAAATCTAGCACATGGTGGATCATTTTACTAAATTAATTTACATGTAACCTGAGAGATTATGCTGAGCAGTTTTAAGAGATTAAATCTGTTGTCATGAACCAAAAATTTACTTCGGTGTGTCTTCTGGAGCTGGTTTTGCCATGTTGAAAAGTTGTATCTAGTATCAGATAGCCTGACAGTACTAGTCCCAAGTTTTGCTATCCTGATGCACTCAGGAAGTGTTCAAACCAGCAAAGCAGGTAATCCATCTAACAGAGGTTTGAAGGAATAATGATGATGTCCTAATATTATTGCTAATTTACATTCTTCAAAATGGATAAGTGGCTAAAAAGAGAGACACTGTATTCTGTTTCCATTTTTAACCCAGTTTTCTTGCCCATAATGATGTTTCATGGCGTATCCACCCAACAGCAGCCAAATGTTGATACTGTGTCTAACAAAAAAAGTGCAAACAAAAATGTGTGCATCCTAAGCATCAGCTTAGAGGAAGTTTGTATTTGTTTCTGTGTTTTAAGTATAATGCAAAAGCTATAATAGGCTTGGGGTAAGTGACCAAAACACATACCCCAGTTATGTTGTCTATATTGGAAACCCTACAGTCGAAGACTTCAATTCCACACAGAGAACGGTTTGGTTATGCCCCAGCACCTCTACAGTACTTTTCCACATGGTTCTTTTTGCAGGATCAAGGACTTACTCCCTGGGGATAGGGAAATTCAACAGTTTCTAGAGATGGTAATTGCAGAGAGGGAGTAGGGAGTGAGTTGTTCTGGAATTTGGCTAAAAACGATGCCACTTCCCAGTGTAAAAGAAACCAAGGAAAGCAAGGGAGATGGGGATAAATAAAAAATGAATTATGTAAAACCTCCAATTTCTTTTTTCAGTCTCATTTTTAGTTCTTGTTTTTCAGGCCCAGGACACATCCTTCATTCTGTGTGTGGTGGTAATACAGCCAGAAATACCTGTTAAACAGCTCAGGAATCTGAACACCGTCCCGAGTAGCAAGTTGCTGTATCATCGACTGGATCTTTTGGGCCAGCCCAATGCCTGTCTGCACTTCAAGCAGCTAGCAACTTTAGGTACAGGAGTCCCTCAGCTCATCTTTATCTCATGTGCATTTTTATAGAGCTGGCTGGGAAACAGAACTCATTTTCAGTTGAAATCCTTGTGAAAATGTATAACTTATTAAAAACAACAACAAAACTTTTCAAGGAAAGTTTTCTATCCTGATCCATTTTTTTTAACATGATTGTTAAATAAACTGTGCGTCCCTTACCATGGGGAACACTCAGTCACCTGAGTATTCCCACTGCAGTTCATGGAATGCTCATGGGGAGTAAGTGCTTACTAAATGAGAAACAGTTGCCCAGTTGAGTCCTTAGAAAATAGGGCACGTAGGGGCTGCAAAATGTCAAACCTGGTTTAAATTGTAGTTGGATTCTGTCATACAAATCATTAGTGGTGACATGAAAATAATAAAATTCTTTCTGTATCCTGTTGACTTTGGATTCATGCAAATTTTCAGACATTAATATTTAATGCCATCCATCTGTGTGAAGAAATCAGAGGATACAGCTCATGGGGAGGTCAGAATTTTAATAAACTTTGAAACCTTTTAATGTGAGACTATCTAGACCTCTTAAACCAACATAAAAATTTCAAGTTCAGTATACATCTTTCAAAAAGGGATATTGCTTCTTTCTATATGTCAAACCCCATTGATTTTGGCAAATGCACTGATGTCATGGATGTAGAAATTTGGCCTCAGAATTATGATAATACAAGTTTTAATACATAGGAGAGAACATTTTAGAATCCTCTTAATTTGGAGGGCAATGCAGGGTTGGAAAGTTTGAAGTCTTATACATTTGAATATTAAAATTCTGATCTACCCCTGGAGTTTAACCTAATTACTCATAAACAGAGTAACCACTCATGGAAAAGGATATGGGCATTACTGCAGAGAACTCAGCAATAACATTTGCTCATTGTATGGTGGTGCTCAAAACAGCAAATAAGGTGTTGGACAACTTGGACTATATCACTGGGGAAATGGATGATGTTGTGGACATTATAATGTCATTATACAAAATATTAGGTTCTTGTCTTGTGATAAAGGAGATAATGGTCTCACCTTAGAAAAGATGTGTCATTAATGGAAGACATCTGGGCTGCTCACCAATAAGGTCTAGAGACAAAAGAGAGACTCTGTGTGAGAGAAAATAAAATTGATTCAGACAGTTTGGTCTGGAAAACTGATGAGGAAATACAATAAAGGTTTAATAGGTGATGACTGGGATAGATAAGACTGCCTGATGTGCAGTGGCATGATTTGGGAGGGGTGTGAGAAAAGAGATTCTTTCCATTGCTTAAGTGTTGTTTCACAAAGATGCAGAGAATTTCTTCCTGCGGAGACAGCAGCATGCTGAGGAAAAACAATTAGATGAACATTATGTGGTTACCCTTTGTCAAATATTCAAGAAAGAAAAATGTTCGACTTTTTAGATCCTGCATCATCACTGTGTGATATTTTTGTTTTTGCATTTTAAATATCACAAACTGTTCTGAAGGTCTTTTATAGTCACATTTTTACTCCTTCCTCTGTCAGTTTTAGCAAACTTGTAGTTTTTGTGCCTCTTCCTGTGTTAACATCAGGACGAGATTAAGACAGGCTGAGGCCCTAACCTATTTAAAGATTCAGAAGCCCCATATCATAAAAGGTAAAGAGAACAAATTGTATTACATTATAACAGAAAAGTTAATGAAAAAATAAATGATAAACCATTATATTTGCATATATACATAGGCAGAGATGCAAGGAAAACAACTAAATAAAACATACATCTTGCAAAAAGCCATATGTGCATTATCAACTACCTTATAATAAATCTTCTTAGTTATCTCTGACATGGAAGCCCCTCATAATGTGAGGCCCTAAGCCATGGCTTACTTTGCTTGTGCCTAAATCTGGCACTAGTTAATATCTTGGAAGTCATCACTGTTCTTCAAGGTGGCTTCTTCATAGTACTTCTAAACCCAGTTTTCTTTCTCAGCCTTCTTTGAGTCTTGTCATTGGCTTCCACCTTCTCCACGTATCGTGCTTACCATACTGTCACAACTTCCTTTATCATGTCATTAGCCACCCCTTCACTCCACCGTTGTTAATATTCATGACACCTTCATTAGCTTCTTTTGCTAATACTTTTGTCCCAGAGCTAAAATCCCTGTTAAACCACTACCCTGTCCTCCTTATGATCCCTCCTTGAGACATGCTGACGCTGCTTTTACTGATCTGCTTTTTTCCCTTTAGAAATTGAAACCACCACATATAGTAAGATACAAACCATCTCTGCTTACAAAAAGGGGCACATAACCAGACCATGAAATAGACCTTTTATTAAAACAAACAAACAAGGTGTCCTGTGGCTCTTAGAGACTAGCTACTAAATTTATTGCATGAGCTTTTGTGGGAGAAAATCCCACTTTGTCAAGTGGGATTTTCTCCCACGAAAGCTCATGCAGTAAATATAATTTTTAGTTTTCAAGTGCCACAGGACTCCTTGTTAGTCTAGTTCAGTAAAACAAACAAACACGGCTGCCACTTTCGACCTTTTATTGTAGCCCATGTATCTTGCAATATAAAATTTCAATGAAAGTAGATTACAAACCAGAAGAGCACATGATTTGTGCTTATAAGTCTTAGTATTATTCTTTGGGACAATAATGCTCATACTTCAAGACATAAACTGACTATCAGCTTGGGGCAGGCAGAGGTTCCCTACCCTTCATAATATGCTACTGTACATTCATTATCTGGATATAGTCTCAGACATAGTACTATATCAGATGGTGTTCTGTGATGTGATGGCATTCATTATATGCTGAATGCAGTGCTTTGAATTAATTCTCTAATACCTTTTTATTTTAGAAAGTCCTACAGTAATGCTGTCTGCGGGGAGTTTTTCTTCTCCTTATGAACATCTGAGCCAACCAGAGACCAAACGGATGGTGGAACACTACACAGCATATCTCAGCGACAACACTCGCCTTATTGCCAACCCCGGGCTTAAAGTATGCTATTTAAATCCCTTCACCTTGCCCTCACTGATCACCATGCTGGTCCCATCATTTCACGTGTGTCCTACAGGTTGGCTTCTTAGCATACAGTAGTGGTAAGCGTGTAGGATACTTGGATTTTCATCTCTTGCTGCTGAGGATGCTGCCGAGGCACTTGCTGAGCCCTAAGGATGGATGCATGTGATTCCTGTTGAACAGCAGCAACCCTTCTGGCCTGGAGAAGCAGTGTTAATTAGTTTAAAAGGGAATCCTGTCTGCTTCTCAGTTGAGTGGCTGGGGCTTAAGATATGAGGGTATCAAGGGTGGTGCAGAATTGGAGGGGAAAGGAGCTCAGAGACCACAGCGGTGGGAGGAGGAGCTGTTTTCCCTAAGACGAAAGTTTACAAGCTGTTGTTAGAATGACCAATGTGTGGATTGATGCAGTATAAACATTGGGTCAAAGGATACCTTTCTGTGTTGATGCATTTAAATGAGAAAACTTTGTGTTATGCACAAATGGGGCAATATTTATATTCACAGAAAGTGAAAAGCAAATGTTAAAAGCTGTTCAGATAGTGACAATATTTCATTACAGCAAGCTTTGTCTTCACTTGGAATTTACTAGATCCATCTGGTGTGAGAATATTTTAAAGAAGTAATTGGGTTTAGATGATCTCTGATCGGTCTTTAGGAGACCCTGCAAGCGACTTATTATCTTTTCATGCAAGTCTTAAAGGAACCCTGCTAGGTTTGTCTTTGTTTTGCAGTTCTCTGTCAGAAATGAAGTAATGGCTACCAGTCACGTCACAGATGAATGGATGACACAAATGGAAATGAGTAGCTTGAACAGTTACATTGTCCGCCGTTACATAGCAACGCCCAATGGGGTGCTTAGAATTTATCCTGGTTCTCTCATGGACAAAGCATTTGATCCCACTAGGAGACAATGGTGAGTTTTAGGGTCCCATTATCAGAGGTTTAAAAAAATCTTAGAGGGTGATGAGATTGCAGTGGGGAAAATGTTTCATATAGGATTTATAGAAAGGCCAAATTTTAAATGATAGTTAAATAGCTAATTAAACAGTTCATATGCTCAGTAAATGTAGGGTTTAATAGTAATTTTACTAAGAATCTTTATCTGATGAAAATCTTAACTTTTTATTGATAGTTTCTGTTTCTTATCCCTCTGTATAGCATACGGATAAAAAAATTTACATGTGAGCACTAAAAGGCCACACTGTTCATCCTTTAGGGTCTATCAGCATTCACTTCAGTTCCTCATGGCAGTTTTGGTTATTGATACTTTATACAGCAGGTTTTGTTTACAATGTGATTTTTTTTAACTGTAATTCCAAATAGAAATTTGCTGGCTTAACTGCAGCTATTAATTATGCACTAACATATGATTTAGGAAAACATTTATAAATGTAACAATTGAGATCTGACACATGAGAGAACTCTTGAGTGTGTTTTAACATATGCTTTGTTTAAATAAGCCACCCAGGTGGTGCTGTAGCATTGGTCTAAACAATCAAGGTGGACACTGGGGTATATAAGTAAATTTAAAATTCTTACCCAGTGGCATTTCATCTTCTCCAGCTCCACTACCCCAAATCTCCCCTGAAAAATAATTACGATAGTTCTTAACTCAGGTGCTCACCTTTTTGTGGTCTCTTTTCCTCTCCACTGTTCAATCATTTACATTTTCATAGTCAACATATACTGTACACAAGCTTAAGATGTTTGCTGTAATTTTTCTCTTCACACTATTAGATGGCTGTGTTGAGCTCAGACTACAAATGAACTATATACAACATTTACAAACATCTTTTTTCCATTATTTAGGAAATAAGTCAGGGGAATGTATGTGTGTACTTGGAACCCACCCCCATGTAAAATATTCAGTGCTGGTTTTGTTTTGAAGAGGCTCTATTAACTTTAGAACTAACCAGCTCTTTAAAAAATGAGGAGTAATGTCAGGTATTGTCCATGACACTTGTCTACTGGCTTTTGTGATTTTACATTCACATTTTTCTTTTCTCAGTGCTTATGTGAAGAAAAAAAAAATCCACACAAACAGCAAGAGAAACTCTTTGCCTGTAAAGCGAACAACAATGAAATTGTGTCTGCTCAAAGCAATGTCAAATGTGCAGAGTAAATAAACTGGAAAAAGAGAGAAATAGTTTCCTTTTCACATCTTGGAATTAAAGAATCTGTAGGCATTACCTGTCACAATAATAGGGAAAGAATTCTGATACAAGTGTGAATGACTTTAGGTGACAATAGACCATCCCTTAAATAATGGGTAACTTTCACTTTGTAACAGCTTTGTAAGTTTGTTTTTATAGAAAAAGGATTTTTCCTTTCCTCCTATATTTTCTACACAGTGAATTTAACCATACTTTGTTCAAGGATGCATGACCCAGTTGGTTTTAAGTCTGATCTTATTTTGAATAATGTTTGATCTAATAATGTTTGATTTTACTTTAAAGTAATACAATGTGATGTTTTTATATACAATAAAGTAGTATTTCGTGTTGAGTGATAATTATCCTAGGGTATGTCTACGCTGGAGGCTCTGTTAAGTTGACTTAGAGAGTCCACACCGAAAACTCCTGCCGACTGCCTGCATCCACACTGTGCTAGGTCAGTGGAGGAGTGGTGCAGGGAGGGGGCCTGGAGGCCAGTTAGGTCGACTTAAGGGCTTTCCCCTCTACATTGGCTTAGGTTGACTTAATAAGGTCGACCTAAGCGTTAAGTTGACCTTAAGAGTTGGTCTTATTCAGTCAACTTAGGGAAGCACTTAAATTGACTTAATAAAGAGAGTCCTACAAATCCGCAGATATCTACCTTCTATCCACGTCCGCAGATACAACACGGATATCTGCGGACCATTTCTTATGGATGCAGATCAGATACGGATCCAGATATTTTCATCTGCACAGAGCTAGAGCCCTGCAAATATACAGATATCCACATTATATCCGCATCCACGGATACAGCATGGATATCTGCGGACCATTTCTTGTGGATGCCAGTCGGATACAGATCCACTTATTTGTATCTGTGCAGGGCTCTATTAATAAATGCCCCTTGTGGCCACAGTAGTCTGTAGGTCGACTTAACCTTCCTTAAGTTGACCTAAGGCTCCAGTGTAGACATATCGCTAGTGAGGTAACCTTTTGGGAGCCCTGATCCTGCTTATATAAAAACACCTATTTACCTTCAAACACTAAGTCTCATCGACATCAGTGGTGCTGCTCACAGTGCATTCATTTAAACACATATGTAAGTCTTTAAAACTACAGCCCTGATTCTTCAGTGTTTTGTTTTGGTTTTTTTTTGTTTTGTTTTTGTTTTTAAATGACTGACTATATCACTCATGAATAATGTTTGTTTTGGTCTCTGTTAGGTACTTGCATGCAGTGGCTAATCCAGGGCTAATTACTTTTACCGGTCCCTATTTAGATGTTGGAGGAGCTGGCTATGTTGTTACAATCAGTCACACTGTTCATTCTTCGAGGTAAAATGGCATTTTGGATATTTGTTTGATCCAAAAAAATCTATGAATTCTCTTGTAAAAATGTTATCATCTATGATTGATTATTTTTGCTAGTGCACCCATAGGCTGGTTGCTTACCAATGAGAGTGGGCAAAATACTTGTGTCAAAAGAGCAATCAGGAAGATGGGAAGAACTTACACAGATGCAATGGAAACACTTATTTGAATCTCTGCTTTTGAAAAATCCAGTCTGGAGGGATATATGCCCAGATTGGTCTTTTGCAGTTTTATCAGAACTTTAATAATAAGACCAATTTCCAAAACAGGTTCTTTATACCTAAATGTGATTTTTAGGTAAATTGAAGTAGAGTTTTGATATATACAAAATGTGGACATGAAAAAAGCCCAATTGAGTCAAAAAAATTGGTGTTTTCTTCCTTTGCAGTTTATGCCACTCACTAGGTTTTTTTTAATGAGGATTTCTAGAAAGTAAGACCATCTGCTAGTTTAGCTGCCTTTCTGTATATTTGATTTCTTTCTAGAGAAATGTCATCATTTTTCATATGTATTCTTTCTCTAAGTTGTACTCCTACTAGATCTGTTTTTTTCCAGTGTAGTCTTAAGAAACACAAACTTTCTGACTGGTCACTTACACACGCACTCTTTTATGTATTAATAACCTCCCCTTATTGCCCTCTTTTTTTTTCCATTCACTCTGCAAAGGATGACCAAATATATGCCATGCATATGGTTTTTAATTTCCTTGGGACAACATTCTTCTCTTAATAAGGTCCAGTAAAGATCTTTGATCCAGATTGTGGTCAACAGGTCCATTGAGCATGGTGTAGCACTGTCACAGTGGAGCAGAGGGGAACCATGCAGCATCTTGACAAAATAGTTCAATATACGCTGCACTTGGCACACAGTCATGTTCCTATACCATTGTTCCCAGTTTGGGGAGGCTAGTGCCCCAGGTGGGAAGAGACTTGCATAGCCCTTGCACCCACTGCTCTGTCTGCAATTTTCCACTCTTATTCAGAGGAGTGAGGAAGGTGGCTTGGTCAGCTGCCCCTGTACCTGTGCATGGCTAACCACAATATTATACTGCATGCATGAGAGTAGTTTTGTTAAGTTTTCATGGTGAGTGTCATGATATAATAGTCATGGATGATCTTGTGGGTCAAAGGAAATGGAGCAGCCAGGTTTCAAATAAATTCTAAATTGGGATGGTCATTTTCAGAGGTTATGACTGTGTCTCCTGACCTTTTTCGTATGTTACACTGTTAGCTTTCCACTCCTTTGTTTGCACCACCTGGGACAGTGATGTGTGCAGTTCTTTGGAAGCCTTCTTTATTGCTTTTCATCTACCACTGCCATATGTTTTTTCTAAAATAAGAACATTCTCCTTTTCCTTCAGTGCTTCGAGTTTTCAGACCCTCATAGCTTGAGTTCTTCGCTTACTACATCACCATATTCATGGCTGTCTTATGGCCACTAATGTGAGCAATTCTGTAGACACTAATTGGCTGCTTTAGTAACTGTACTTAGTGGACAAACTTTGATTGGTAAAGCAGTGAAGGGAGGCCTGGAGAAGGAGCAGGACAGCTAGTGCAGTGGGAGAACAGAAGGGCAGGAGGATGCAGGGGAATGGAGGAGAGACTGGGCAGAACAGATTAGAGAGGATAAATAGCCAGACAGGCTGATTAACATTTTCATTAGTTTCTGGAAATTACTTTACCAGGTTTGTAATTGCTTTATTTGCCATAATAATATTGCATGGTGTTGAATGGAAGGGTTGGTAGTTGGAAATGGGGAAAATAGGTCCATAAGACACTCTGAGGGCATATCAAATTCTTGGTCTCAAGTCTAGCTCCTTTCCATCTAGACACAAATCACAATGACCCAGAGTCCCAGGACCCCATAAGGATGGAGGGTCTGGGCTTGAGTCAGTTCAAGATCCAAGACCCTATTGTTTTGCAATGCAGACTCAGCCCCATTGGACTGGTGCTTAAATATTGTCAAAAGTATCCCACAATCCCATAGGCTGACTTTCTTTGTCCCTTGGACAGTCAAGTTTGGTGGAGAGTCAAGTTTTCCTATATTGCACCATGAACAACGGGCTACAATGGCCATGTTTCAGGAGGCTGCTGCGAACTCTGGTGTATGAGTGTTTGGGCTGGCACCCCAGATTAGCACCCCGGGTTCAGAAATTCGTCACCTGCAGTTTTAAATGAGTGTAGATGCTCAAGCCCTAAGTTAACAAAAGCAGGGCCTGCCAACTCAATCTCTTATAAATCTAGGCTTACATTACAGTGGAGACATAACCTGAATTCTTGATTTAAATTTTAAGGGCCCTGGACTGTGCCATTCCAAACTTAGAGCTTAGTTGCTTTGTGCAATTATGTCCAGATATAATATTTATATGGGGGGGGGGAATTGTACATCCCAGTCCCTGTGTAAACAGGCAGGAAACAAATCAAACCAAAGTGCCATTCCTACTTCTGGAACAGCACACTACCCAGACCTATGAACACTGTCCTGAAGTACGAAAATACAATTTGTGGATTGCTGGGTTGCTGATTCTTCTATGTGGTTTGTTTTTGTTTTTGTTTTGTTTAAAGAAAACTTAAATGTAGGCCCTTCCATTCAGAGAATGGTTTTGGTGCATTTCATTCAGTATAGTTTCCGGAGTTGAAATTCAGTATTGTGTGTCTGCTGCTGTCACCACTGTCAAGAGACACAAACCAGTGAGGTTTTTATATATAAAACCCTTTCAAATATTGAAGCAGTCTTTTATTCAAAGATCAGATGATTTAAAATAATTTGTCTTCAGGCCAGACATCCAACAAAATGATGATTATCTCACGTTAATCTCTCAGATATTATTTTAATAATCTCTCAGATTAGGACATGCAATCTTTAAAGAGTTCAGTTTTCACTTGTACAGCAGGTTCCATATTGAACACCCTCTTAATACTCCTACTAGAGATGCTGCATAAAATTAAGAGATGAAAAATTAGCCACTTGGTTTGGTTTATATGAGGAATCTGTTCAACATTTTCATGGGCAAGCTGTCTGCTATGCACACTCCAACAGGAAAAAATTGGTTTCTAGCGTTGTTCTGCTAAAGAGTTTGGGGACATTAGTGGGAGTGCTGTTTCTAAATGCTAAAATACTGAGGGCTGCTTTTAGTCTTTCTGTGGAAATATGTAGATGTTGTTTGATCTTTCCCATTGCAAAACATCTGTCAGTCTTCCTTGGCAGGAGTATCAGTCAGGGCTACATAAGTATGTGGAGCTTTTCACATAGGGAATCATTTAAGAGACTAGAAGCTGCTTCTCTGAGGACAAAATGTACTGGCTCTTTGTGGTGATGCACCTATTTTCTATTTTATTTAATAAGAGACAGTTTAGATCATTTTAGGGAGACTTATATAGTTGTCATTGCTGCTCCAAGTATTGTTTGATCAAAAGGATATTGTCTCATGGCTTAGTCTCCTCCCACCCCAAATTCCAAAGGCTTAAAATTAATAGAAACGTTTCATTAAAAACAACTGTGCAGATTAAAACTGTTCCTGCTGTGTTCTGGAGCTAAGTATTACAGCATTATGTTAACAGAAAGTGAAATTGCAGAGAGACCTGTAAACAAGAGTGACGTTGATCAGTCACTTTTCATTGTCTAAGCTGATGAAATACCCCAAGAAAATAAGCAACAGTGATGGTGAAAAGTAAGATATTTTTATTGTGATGATCTACATTGTTATGAATAGAACAGGTTAATTTCCTTTTTCAAATACAGTTTTTATTTGATTGTGCCCCTTAATTTCTTCCACACCCTCAACCAGTGGGATCAACTTGTCCATCCCTTGCCAAAGCTCAATTCTTGAACAACTTCTCTTGCTGTTGTCATCAGAATACATCAATGAAATGAATGCTTCTCTTATTCCTGTTACGTATGGCATAACATTTGTCTCCAAAGGTAGAGGAAAAAGACAAGCCATGCACAAAATAAGTGTGTTTTTTTAAAATATAGCTTATATCAGAAAATTGGAAGAGAATGGTGCCCAAAGATGGTGATAAAAATACTACTTTGAAGCTTTAGATATCAGTTTAATGATGTTAGAAGAGAAAGACAACATTGGGATATTATAGCTCTACTTCTGTGATATAGAACTGAATATAATCGTATTACACAGGAATAGGGTCCATTCTCCTATCTTGTGGTGTGCTTAAAAGGGAAATGGGTGTTAACATTGTCTGTGGTGAGGAAGAGGTATACACTATCCCACAGAAGGGGACTCGGGGGTGTCCATCCTTCCTGTTACACCTGTGTAGTGCTCCTAGGAAGAGGCTCTGCAAGCCAGACAGCATCATCATGGGAATTTAGGTTAAATCCTGGCAGAGGGTGGGAGTGGAAAAAGGAAATTGTTATCCTGTGTGGAAGAGCCTTGGCTCAGGAAGGTTTACAGAGAGTCTAGGCTACTCGCATGGGAAAAGACAGAAGGATTTGCCAGGGCAGGCAGCTTTGGAAACACAAGTGATGTCTTGTGTATTTTGTTTTGTTTGGAGTTCACAGGCTCTTAACCTACTTTAAGGGAATGTGCCTGGAGCCTTTTCTGGTTTGGGTTCTTTTGGTGGAACAAGAACCCTCTGAATGGATAAACCAGAACCCTAAGAAAATATATTGCTTTGCTGTGAGCTTTCTAACCAGCCACCTGTCTCAGACCTGCAATGACCATTCTTAGGAATGCTGCACAGATGATAGGGAAAATAGCACGGGTGGAGAATCAAAGGAAAGGATTGAGAAATAGGAGAGCTTTCCAGCACTGTTGTGGAAAATGCTTAAGCACATGCGCTGTACGATTGTGTTTTGGTAGGTCTTTGATGTGGCAGTTGCTAAGGTAACAATGTGTATTCCTGAGCTGCTGAGCAAAATAGGGGCAGCAGCAGAACTCCACATATGGGCAGGATACTGTCATTCACAGCGGCTGCCCTTCATCTTCCACAGAAACCAAAGATCCTGCTTTATGCCTGAGTGTGTTTTCCTGACTGTTTCCAAGTGTGGTATCTGTGCTGGAAACATACATTGTGACAGACCGTCTTCACTAACGTGATTTTAAAGGCAGGTTAGCCCTCCCTGTAGGAGTGAACTGTCATGTTTGTCATCATTTCAGCTGGTCGTGATTAACTCCTAGCACTCACCCCAGGGTTAACCCTGACCAGCTCATTAGGATGTTAAACATGGCAGTGTTTGTCTGCAAGGCATATTTAATATGCAGTAGTGTTAACTATATTTTCCAGGGTAGACCAGCTCTTAATGTGTTTGTACATGAACCATTTTTTTTCCAACTGACTTTGAGGTTTGTAGTCACACATCCCAGTGGTCTGTAAAACAGAGTGTGAACTGTACCCTGTAGATAGAAGGTTTAGAAGAATTGCAGATGGTGATAAACAAAGCATGAACGGTGATAGCCTCTTGTGTGTGCACCTTTCTGTTCTGTAACTTCCATTCAAAGGAATAAACATGACCAGAAGGGGGCAAGCTTTCTTTATGCTAGCAGAGATTACATTTCAAAGATTTAAACGGCATAAATAATAAAGACACATCATTCTATTAAGAATAAAAACAAGTAACTTCTCACTGAGCTGAGGAGTCGCTTAATCTGAAGTGGGGCTTCATATTCCCTTTGGCATAGCAGGAGGGGGAGCAAAAAGACATAAGGAAGTATAAAAAGCAGAAGGGCTGCAGGCCACTGCCAAGTCCCTAGAAGCTGAAAAGATTCTGGTACTTTGAGTGGCATCCTTCTCCAGGAAGCAGATGTTGCTCTGTAATTGGTGCTGAGCATTGGAGGCTGTCAACATTGTGATACGGGAGTGAGAGGGTGTATTCTTTTCGTTTAGCATGTTTTAACCCTAATGTACGTTGTTATATATCTTAATGAAAATGGATATCTGTTGGCTCCATAAATTACCTGCACCTTTGAGCCTGTCTTCTCACTTTTTAGCAAAGAATCTCTCTGGAATAATGAAGACCAGATCATGTGGCATAAGGAAATGCAGTGAAAAATGAGTCTTTTGGTATCTGAGGCCTTTTTCTTCTCTGCAGACTCTTGATATAAAAAAAGTGCAAGAGATGTGCTCAAGCAGAACATCTGGAAAAGGAGTCCTATTCTTACAGTGCTTTCTGTTAGTCAGGAGATACGAGCTGAATCACTAAGCAGATGCTAGGTGGGCTGCATATAAATAAGATGAAATGCGGGGAGATAACTTTTAGGTTTCTTCAGCACTCAGCCACAGTCCTGTTCCATTGTGGGACGTACCCCAGCTTTAACCAATTAGTTGGTAAAGAGAAAACCTAGGTGCACTCAACCAGCAAACACATGTTAAAATGCAACTCTGCTGTTCGCGTTGGGCTTTAAAACATTTCAAACAATGTGTTTTAAAAATTCCTTTTACCTAGGCTAGGGAAACCTGGAGGGGATGTGAGCTGGATTTGGTTAACTGGGTGCAGATCTGAACTTGCATGAGCGTCATTTACATGCTGAAGAGGAAGACTGGGCTTCTGTCACTCTTCACTTTTTCTAAAACTCAACAAGCTGAAGTATTTAAAATGTTCAGTTATTAACGTAGCCCTCAAAATCTGCTCCTGTTTTTCTTTGTAGTGCTCACATGTCTTCAGGACATTCAGTGGCTGTGATGGGCATTGACTTTACTCTGAGGTACTTCTATAAGGTTCTGATGGACTTGCTACCAGTTTGCAACCAAGATGGAGGCAACAAAATAAGGTAGGCGTCTGCATTACTAAGTTAACTTCAGTCTTCCCTTTTCTGCGGTGTATCTCCAAACATCATTCTGTTCTGTGCTCTCACTCACTCTCATGTATTGCAGTCTGCGGTTGTTATGTCATCAGGGCAATCTGAGCTCTTGGTTCCAACAATGAATATATATGAACAATCAGAAAAATATAAAAAGAGGAAAGAATTCATTTTTATCTGTATTATTTAGGCTTCATACAAATGTCCATAATTCGATGAATACAACTTTCATTCATTCTACTACTCGTTCTCATCCTGGAGAGTTTTTGGATCTTAGGTGGTGACCCTGACAGCATGAAAGAACAAAGTTTGTTTACATATGAAAATCGCAGTCCGCTTAATTGATCTGAAGCATAAATATTAAGCACTATTTTGTTTAAATTGTCACCTAAAACAAGTAATACTACAATATGCCTGGTCTCATTTTTGGTGCATAATTTTAATTTGGTATGACCTACGTTTGCCTTGGCCTTTCATGGAAGAATCACACAGCAAAAATACCTATATTGTGGATACAGTACCTTGATAAAGTATTTTTGGAATGCTTAAAGACGACCTTGAATTAAGGTAAAAACATATGTCTGACCCTTTATTTAATGCTTCTCCAGTGTATAAAAAAGGCACGTCAGGGATTTTTGCTTCAGGTTTTATTAGCTTCCCCCCACACGCTTTTGTTCTTGTTAAAAGCAAATAATAATGAGAGGTGGGTGCTGCTGCTTTTTTCTCCTTTAGAATATCATGAATGTCAGATGCTTTGCTGTAATTGTCCATTACAGGACACAGGTGCTTTCAGCCCTGGAAACTGCTAGAGTGTTGTATTTTTTGTGTTTGGAGCATATCTTCCAAGGATTCATCAGCCATTTGATTTTAAATTGGTGTCCTCAAACCCCCAAAAAACTACAACCCTAAGCAATTTGACTAAAAATCCCTTCCCCTCTCCAGTCGATCAGAATTCATCCCATGGTATTGGTGTTCATAAGCCTACTGGCTTGCAAGTTGTGTATAAGATCTTCCAGGAAAAATAGCAGACAAGAGCTGAATTTTTAATGTGGAAACAAAAGCTGGCTAGGAAAAAAAAAATCCTGTTACCCTTTTCAATGTAAGAAGGAGGCATGAAAACATAACTATTTTCTTGTGCCAGTTACCTTTAAAATGATATATGTGGTTTTTATTACATTGAGACAATGCAGTCAGGACTTCATATTCTGCCCACTGTCATGGGAATCACTTCTGAAGCAGCCCCTTCAGTTTCTCACAGCTCCAGGCAGGGGATGCGCACACAGCTGCAGGACCCAGCCAAAGCTATCTTTAAGCAGGGGGACCTCAACTGTACCCCTGCTGAGTTCTTCAGGAGCGTTAAGTGGCCTACGTTAACCTCTTCCAGTTCCCCTTCTGTGGCCACACATTCTCTTGATCTTTGCACAGACTAAGCCCTCTCCCTAGGGTGCCTGTTCCTTTGCCATCCCCTGTAGCATTGCAGTCTGTGTCTATGGTAACAGAAAGGGGGTTGCGGAGGCTGCTATGCAGAGGGATTGCCACTGAGGGAAGTCACAAAATGAGGTTTGTGGAGAAGGAGGCAGTTGAGTCTTTGTAAAGCAGGAGAGGAAGGCAGATGTTGAGAAAGGAGATGATAAAGGTGGTTGGGAAGAGAGGGCGACAGGAAAGGGACATCATGGGAGACAAGGAGAAGGAAATGCTTGCCCTTCTGTAGGCCCTTTTTAGCAGAGGCTCTCACAATGCTTTATGAATGTTAAGGAATGATGCTTTTGGCATCCCACTTTACAGATGGAGGGGCAAAGACACAGATTACATAATTTCACCAGTTCCAAAAGAGGTAGCCTCGTTCAGCAAAACAAACAAGGAGTCCTGTGGCACTTTTAAAGACTAACAAATTAATTTATTGCATGAGCTTTTGTGGGAAAAAAGTCAACTTTGTCAGATGCTTTGAAGATGAAAATTTTCCCAAAATCACTGTGGAAGAGCTGGGGATAGGCAGGGGAAATGGTGTAGAAATTAGGAGCTAAATGGAGATTCATATTTTCATAAGAATATTAAGTAGAGGTGACTTCCCCTTATTAAAATTAAACTAAAGGCTTGATAGTACTTGTTTAAAGGGACGTCTGTTGGAACATTTTAGAGAGAGTCCTTATATTCGTTACTATTAACGTTTCAGGCTAAGCTGTTAGCACCTGTAAAACCTGTCGTGTGTTTCACTGCTTATGCTACTTGTTTACTTTTTGCACTGCTCTCAAATTAGACAATGAATGAAGACAGAACAAGTGGCCTCACTTCTGTGTCCATTCAATTCCACCCTCAAGTTCTCAAGTATTGGTACACTGCGACAACACTGATAGGCTTCTAAACTTCAGGGAAATGTTGATATGTTCTTTGAAAAATGTTTTCCATGATTTTCAGTGGATATTTTTTATTGGCCACGGTTTTTGTTAAAGCTTCTTTTTACAGCTATATTTAACCTAACCATTTCTTTAAAATGTAAAGAGATCTCATGATTAGTGTATTTTATTCATCTTGGACAGGTGCTTTATAATGGAGGATCGAGGGTATCTTGTGGCACACCCAACTCTCATTGATCCTAAAGGTCACGCTCCGGTAGAACAGCAGCATATTACACACAAGGTTTGGCTAGATCCTTTTTCCTGTTTTGAAAGATTACAGCATGTATTGAAGTCATTTTTATGCATTTTTTTATTTCAAAAAAGGTAAAATTATGTTATTGTCTTCTCAGGAACCTTTGGTAGCAAATGACATTCTAAACCACCCGAACTTTGTGAAGAAAAACCTCTGCAACAGTTTCAGTGACAGAACTGTTCAGAGGTTTTATAAATTTAACACCAGCCTAGTGGTAAGTATTTTTGTTTTCTTCTTTTGCTTTATAAATGTGTTTTGGTTGGGTTGGATTTATGTCAACTTGTACAAAGATCCATCTGTGTTCGTTTCCAGGAACAGCAGAAGGAGACACAAAACCAGCTCTTTGTGAAGGGTACACATGGGGAGCCGTGTGGCACTTAAAGACTAACAGATTTATGTATTGCATGAGCTTTTGTGGGAGGACATCCCACTTCGTCAGATGCTTTGAAGAGGGAGAACTTACAGAACTGGATCAAAATAAATGCAGGAGAGTATAAGACATGGGATCAGGTCATACTGCAACACCAAGTCAGAGCATTTGTAAGGATTCAAACTCTAGGAAACAGCACACAGAGGGAGGGTGTAGTCTAATTACCTGTTATAATGTGAAAAGAATCCATAGTCATGATTCAGCCCTGCTTTCACACAATCTAATTTGCATATTAGTTCGATTTTGGCTGTTTCTCTTTGAAGTCTTGATGTCCCATTGATTTTCTTGACAACCATCAAATGCTCTGATTTGCTATGACCTGATCCCATGTCTTACACTCCCCTGCATTTATTTTCATCCAATTCTGTAAGTTCTTCCTCTTCAAAGTGTCTGGGGAAATGGGATATTCTCCCACGAAAACTCATGCGATAAATAAATCTGTTAGTCTTTAAGTGTCACAAGACTCCTTGCTTTTTTTGCTTTATTAGGCTAACACGGCTGCCCCTTTGGAACTTATCTACCAAAGGTTGCACAGTCTAGCTCAGAAGTGAGAGAGCTGGAGAAGTTACCTTCCCTCTCATTGATTAACGTGGGGTTTTTTTTTTAAATTTTAGTTTGGATTCTTCTAGAGTGGAGCCCACCTCTTTACATCCAATCACCAACCACCTCTGTTGTCGCACTGTAATGTGTTACACCTCTTTACTTCTACCCTGCTCATTAGGAACCCTTTGCACTATTAGCTAGAGAGAAACTATTAGATAACAAAATAGAAAACATGACATGCACTTGGTCTGATCGGTCAGATTGAAGTCCTCAAAATCTCAGATGAAGACTGATGATGCTGTCTTACGTAGAACGTCTCCCTCTTCTGGATGTTGCAAAGAGCCAATAATATAATATTCTTGGGTGAGGTAATTTCCTTTATTGGACCAACTTCTGTTGGTAAGAGAGAAAAGCTTTCAGGTTCCACAGAGCCCTTCAGGTCTGTGCAGCTTGAAAGCTTGTCTCTTTCACCATCAGAAGTTGGTCCAATAAAAGGTATTGACTCACCCACCTTGTCTATATAACATTTGTGACAGCCATCTGTCACTGTGTAAACTGTACTGAGTACTGTGTCACAAATCTGTTATTACAGGATCACTGTGGAATAATTTAAAAACCTCTGGGCTTTGTTAGAGAAAGCTGATGTTTAAACACACTCTTCTATGATTATTAGTAAAAGCGTCAAGAAAACAACTGAAAGCTCATTCAAGTAAAATACATCCATGTTAGAACAGGATAGATGCAATTCAAAAGGGATGGGGGGTAGCGTTTTGCTACAAAGGAAAATGCAGAGGACAGAAAGCAAATTTAGAATGCATTGTGAGAGTCAGAAACAGGAATGCTTTGGCCTTTCAAAGAGTTCACAGCTTTAGAATACTGAAATGTATTTTTATAGTACGTGTCAGCAAGTTTTTTTGGCAACTTGTGATAGTGTCTTCCAGCCAAAACTGAATCTCTGTGTAAAGGTAACAAATAACTGGCATGATGGGGAAGAGAGATTTATTTGAAGAAAGCCTAGTCTGCTATCAGGCAGGATGCTAGATTAGAGACCATTATGTACATCATCATGATACAAGATAAGCACGTTTTTTGTTAATCTTTTAGAAAGTACTTTGCCATCCAGTACTGACTCAGTTTTGCTCATCTCCTGAGCTGGCTGAGGAGCTAATTTATATGCCTATTATCTGAAGAAAAGGAATGCTATGTTCATGTCCCCTCATAGTTTTTGCTTCAATTTATGGTTCTATAGCCATGCTTGGGGAGGAGGAAAGGACTTCAGCTCACTAGATAATTCATTTCCAGCTACATCTTTGACATACCTCGCTTTTCCCTAGGGCGATCTGACAAACCTTGTGCATGGCAGCCACTGTTCTAAATACAGACTGACAAGAATACCTGGAACCAATGCCTTTGTTGGAATAGTCAATGAAACCTGTGACTCCCTTGCTTTCTGTGCCTGTAGTATGGTAGACAGGCTTTGTCTGAACTGTCACAGGTGAGAGCGTGACTTGAAATGAATTGGCACATGTGGGTATTGGTTTTTCTTTTATTGCAAAGGAAGAGAGAGAACCCTGATCATTTTGTAGTCTAAGCTAATATGTACAATGCAGTTCCTGTGCCAGAACAATACAAATATTGTACCTGCATGAATGAAACATACTTTATTTAAAATGAGGGGGTATGCTTTTCTTTTAAAGCATTTGGAGATTTATCAGTCTCTCTTTCATGGTGGACAGTAGTTTCAAATGTTTTGCTATGTTTTCTGAAGTGTTATAAAAGGCTTGTGGGAGTTTCAGCCATTTTCGCCTCCATTCTTTAGCCTTCGCCAGTGCTTCTTTGAGTCTGACACTCAAACATGTCAGTCACTTTGCTTGTGGATAATTCCATTAAACTGAATGGGAGTGGTCCTCTGCAACAAAGTTACTCCCATGTCTGAGTATTTGGAGGATCAGCACACAGCATATTAACACTTGTCTCAGGGTGTAGATTATTATGGGTTTTCACATAAGAGCAAAGTTCACCACCTCCCACACCCCATCGCTGCAGAAAGTCTTAATTACAATAGCAAGAATCTGATTCTGGCACTGGGAGGGAAGAAGGTCTTGCAGTTGGGGTCACCCTGAAGAACTGTGGCATGGGGGAGGAGGAGGCTTATCAGCATCAAGGGGTTCAGGAAATGTGGCAAGGAGTGGGCCAGTGGCTTCACATATTCTCCTCTTCCCCAGCTCAGGGCTTGGTCTATGCTACCCAGTTAAGTCAATGTAAGGCAGCTTACGTTGATCTCATAGAGTCAGTGTTTACATCAGGGGTCTCAAATTCAAATCACCATGAGGGTCCACACGAGAACTAGTACGTTAGCCCAAGGCCTGCACCACTGAAACCTTTCCATACAACAAAATTGCAAATATCAGTAATGATGGTGTTGTTGCGGGCTGCAGGAAATAGCTTTAAGGGCCGCACGCAGCCCACAGACCGCGTGTTTGAGACGCCTGGTTTACATTATGGGCTTGTCCCACTAATGTTCGCACCCTCATACACCAACCATGGTAACTCTGCCACTATGAGAGGTGTAGAGCTGAGAGATCTGGCTTTTAGCCTGACAGAGCGCCCCTCTTCAGCCAGTGAAAGTGATCCTGGTGAGGATGTGCACCACAAACAGAAGAAAGATTGTGTGGCTGTAGTGTAGACATGCCTTCAAAATCGGAGCAGAGGATTTGTTCCATGTGGTGATGGGTGTGTTCCTTTATCCTTGCTGAGTTCCTAATGTTCAGCCTGACTGTAGCAGCTTGCATGGAACTTAGATGGAGGAGCACAGGTTGTCAGAGGGCAGAGTGTGGAGAATGCACTGGTAAGTTAACTGGTGAGCATGAGGCCAGAATGCTAGCTGAAGTGTCAACGCCTAGGTGAACAAATAGTTGTCTTAATAAAGAACCAGTTTAGTTTTACAAGTCTGGTATCCTTAGTGAAAAAGCAGCTGTGTTCTGGGATTAGGGTTTGGACTTCAGTTGATGTTGATGGGCTGGCAATTTTTTCTTTTTCCTACAGAATGGAACAAAATGAATGTGAATGTCCTTGTGAATGCCCTCTAGAGGTCAATGAATGTACTGGTAACCTTACCAATGCAGAAAACAGGTGAGAATGTATCTCTGAATCTCTGGTGAAATTATTATTGTTTTTGCTAACTGTTCTAAGTATTGAAATATGGATTACTTTCTCCTGCCACATATACGCAATACAGGGTAGAACAGTGTGATTGAGCACTTGGATTGTACCTAGCAGTTTAATTTTTGTATGGGATATACTGCAGTTCTTTGTTGTGATGTGATCTCAATTTTTGCCCCAATATAGGAACCCTAGTTGCGAAGTTCACCAGGAACCGATGACATTCACAGCAATTGACCCTACCCTGCAAGATGCTCTTCCGCAATGTATTAACACTCGGTGTAGTCAGAGGCTGGAGAGTGGGTAAAGTGCACAATTTTGCCTCTCTGAAAATACGTGCAGGGCTTGATACTATTCACTGTTCTAGTTTATTCTAATTCAGATGAATTGTCCCTTGCCAGTAAATAAATGAAGCACTGTAATATTGCAACCTCATACTATGGCCATGGTCTTGTTATGCTGCCATGCACCGAACATAAGCCCACAATATTCCTGTTTGCGTCATGTAATGCCATTCTGGGTGAACAGAGCTCTATTTTCCCTCTGTCATCAGCAGCCTTTGATTATACTGAAGACTGTGGGTTGCACCAGTGCATGTGAGAAGAGAAGTGGGCCCTTGAAAGGACTCTGCATTTCACTTCTCAGCCAGAGGGAAAGTTCCACAGTAATACTTGTGTGCACTTTTGAGGAGCAGATGATCCTACAAGGGTTTTTGTCAAAGAAACCAGGAAGTACGCACTGCTTAACCAAGGATTTCTGTCAGCAGAAATAAACTATCTACACTCCTATCTGTGATAGGAGTGTAGCAGGCTTTGTGGCTGAGGTCAGGGGTAGCAGGGATCAGGGCCAGATTCTCCGAGGCACTCAGTTTTGTAGAGTGGCAGTGCAGGTGAAGTGGCAGGGAGTCAATTTCAGCTCTCTGATTCTCTGGCCCTGACACTGGTTGGAAAAGTCAGGGGACTGCTCTAATTTGTACCACTTGGCAGTGGTCTCCAAGAAGCTGTCCATCAGCTGGAGAAAGTCAGAGTGCCTCACGCTCCAGCCGCATCACCTGAGTGCCCTCCCATGCCAAAACACGATGATAGAGAAAGGGACAAGACCCAGCTGGGGACTCCATGCTGAGCGTCTCCAGCCAGGGTGTTACAGCCAGTCAGTTCTTCCTTAGCACTGCCTTAATGCTGCAGAGAGAGGAGAGCAGGCTACTCTTTCCCCATCTGATCGACCTTGTGTAATTTGAACCCTTATGACATTTCTGTATTCAGGCATCAGAGCTATGAGGCTTTGTGCGAGATTTTGGTTCCAAGTTGTCTAGTGACTGTGAATATACTGAGATACAGCCAACCAAAAATGTTTTTTTTTAGGTCAAACCAGCCCTCTGTCTTCACTTGCAGGGATTGCTTTGGTGTGTTGGACTGCGAGTGGTGTATGGTGGACAGTGACGGAAAGACTCATCTGGATAAATCCTACTGTGCACCTCAAAAGGAATGCTTCGGTGGCATTGTGGGAGCAAAAAGCCCTTACGTGGATGACATGGGTGCAATAGGTAATTCTGATATTTTCTTGAGGATATGTATTTAACTGTTCAACTGCCAGTATTTTGTTGTGTACATCATCAGTGGACGTGCCACATTCCAAAGCTTCAAGTTTATTTTAATGCAACAGAAATGCCCACATAAGCTCTTTTCCAAGGTATTTATGCTCATGTGTGGTTTTATGGGTATTTTTTATTTTGTTGTTTTTTTTTTTAAGGAGATGAGGTGATCACTTTGAACATGATAAAAAGTGCACCGGTTGGGCCTGTAGCTGGAGGTATCATGGGCTGCATCATGGTGCTTGTTCTGGCAGTGTATGCATATCGTCACCAGATCCATCGGAGGAGTCACCAGCACATGTCACCTCTTGCTGCACAGGGTGAGCTGATAACTTATGAGGGACATATTAACAGTGAGAATAAAAACCCAGCTCTTTCGTACATTCTTCTGCCCCATAACAAAGATCATTTTTGGTTTATCCCTTGGGAATCCTTTGTTCCTCCTTTCCCTCCAACCCCCACTTTATCTCCCACTCCCGTTCTTACATCACTGTGTGCCACTGCCCTCTGCTGGTGCAGAGCTAATCTGGCTGGCTCCTGGGGAAGACCTGGACAGGAAATCCAGCAAATTTCCTCTGGATGCTGTGGGTATGACTTTCCGAGAACTAAAGCAGTAAACCCAGCTTTATACAACCCTGTAACTTCTTAACAGCAGATTGTTTTCTAGCAAGCAATATGCATTGTCAACAGTGGCTTGTTAGAATTACAACTTTCAAAGTTCCAAAGGGGCAGCTGTGTTAGTCTAGTTCAGCAAAAAATAGCAAGGAGTCCTGTGGCACTTAAAGACTATCAAATCATTCAAAGTGTCTCCTTTGGGGTGGCATGTTAGCCATGTCTTCTCCCTGGCTCTCGACATGCACTCTGTGAGAAATTCACCTGTGGCATCTTTTACTTACACAAGGACAGGAAGAAGAGCAAAATTATTACTTTCTGCATTAACATTTAAAAGTTCCAAACAAAACTGGATTCTATTGTACTAGACGCTTGACCACTACATAGTGAGTGGCAGGGCGCTTGGGTTTGCAGTCTAAGTAGTAAAGCCAAATAGTGTGGGAAGGGGAAGCAGCTACAGGGAGGGAAAATGATTTGCCCAAACTCACAGAGCTGACAGTAAAACCCACATCCCCCAAGTCTCTGCCCCATGCTTTATCTGAACCATACTGTCTGTCTGAGCTCATTCACTAAACCTTGCACATTGCTCAAGTCTTAATACAGTCTATTCCTTTCCAGGGTACCTGGCACTTTCTCTTTAACATCTAGCCCCCAACCAGCCCAGAAAGCAAGATTCCCAAGCCCGTTTCCAAAGCATTAATACTCCAGCATGATAATGCAGCATGTATCCACCACTTCATTGGGCTGACAGCCATTAATAAGTTGATCCAAAATTTTTCTTTGAACAGTTGCATTTTTCTGTTTGTGATGGTGTGTAGAAATGTCAGTGCGTATGTCCAACCTGGAGAATGAGAGGGACGAAAGAGATGACGACAGCCATGAGGACAGAGGGATTAGTAAGTATTGAGCTGTGTCATTGTACAAGGTGCCAGGATTAGGCTAGGGTTTGGTGAGTTTCTTCCTTCTTTCTGCTTGTGCTAGTATTAAAACTGCCTGGAGTACATTTATTTATTTTTAAATCTTTCAACACCACAGCATGACAGTGTGACTTTGCTCTGGAAAATAACAACCCCAAAGTATTAACCGACTTAGTTTGTAACCTCCAGTGTTCTTCCATCTCATCCCAAAACATCATTCTTAGTTTTGGGCCATACAGTGCATACTAGGCATAAGAACAACTGTTTATCAGACTCCCTGGTGTACAATGGGAGTTCACCTGGCCTACCTTATATTCCAGTCCTACAGTATGATTCTGTGATTACCGTGTAGAAAGCTCTCCCACTCCACAGCCCAGCCAGCTCTGGGAATGGCTGAGGAATTGCTGAGAGGCCACAGTTATAAGTGCTTGTGGTATGGAAGTCCCTGCCCATGAGCAGCAGCCTTGGATGTGGCAGGCACAATCGGGCCCTTTAATTCCTAGTTCCTCTTCGAGCAGCTGCTCACATGCATTCCCCTTAGGTGTGTGTGTGTGCCAACGTGCTCAGCTACCGGAAGCCTTTTGCCTTTAGCCTACCCCGTAGGGCAGCAGCGGCGCCCCCTGGAGTGGCACGCACAGACCCCTCCCTTAATAGCGCCACTGCTTCACCCCCCTCTCAGTTCCTTCTTTCCGCCGTTGTGGTTGGTTGCTGGAAGGTCCTGTGGTCTTCACCACGTGCCTTTGCCTACAGTAGAGTTTAGATTAATTACTTACCTGCATTATTAGTTCTCAGTTAGCGTAGCTGTTAGTGTTTGTTGCTGTTTTCCCAGTGTTTTGCGTATGCCCCATTCACTGGGGTTTAAACCTTGAGCCGCTTGCAGCAAAGCCTTCTCAGCCAGTGACCCGCACGACCAGTGCTTAAAATGCCTGGGGGAGACACGCTGTGTTGAGAAATGTAAGCTCTGTAGAGCATTTAAAGCATGCACAAAAAAGGACAGGGACTTCAGGCTGAAAGCCCTGCTGATGGAGTCGGTGCTAGGCCCCGCATCGGACACCCTTAGTGCCTCCTCAGCGCAATCTGGAACTCCTAGCACGCATGCACACCAGCCAAGCACCGTGCTGCAAGACCCACAGGCTCCCTCGGACCAGATCACGGCACCAGCACCACTGTGCGCAGAGGCCCATGTGGGTTGGGACCACAGCAGCCCGGAACAGGCCAGCTCTCCCTTGACCCTGTGCCAGGCAAGAGCGGAGCTGATGCCTGCTCCTTCAATGCCTGAGGCGTATGAGGTGGCAAGGGCTCTGGCAGCCTTGCCCATGCCTCCGCCTCCAGCAGATGCGCGCCCCCGCCCACCATCCAGAGGCAAGCCACCTCTCCACTCTCTGGAGTGGTGCCAGGCTGAACATCCCCTGGCAAACCAGGGCACGCCCCCCCCCCCCGTACTGCCAGTGCAGGCTCGACATAGGCAGAGGGCCAGACGGGTTGCCCATGGCGGCTCCCTGATTGTGGAGCGGGATTCTTCATCCCCACCGGCACGCTCTCCAGGGAGGGGCAGAGCCCGCAAATGGTGCCGCAGACCCTCGGTGCAGGGCAAAGGAGCACGATGTTCCTCATTGCAATCTTCCTCATCATCTGCCTCCCAGCACCATGCAAGTAAGCGCCAAAGGCATGGAAGACCCCAGTACCAGGCCCATGATTACTCACCCTCCTCACATTCTCTCTCTTCATCA
Source organism: Podocnemis expansa (assembly GCA_007922195.1). Taxonomy (NCBI): domain Eukaryota; kingdom Metazoa; phylum Chordata; order Testudines; family Podocnemididae; genus Podocnemis; species Podocnemis expansa. The sequence continues at coordinate 2,672,384 of ML682183.1, read as the reverse complement.
TCTGGGCAACAGGGCTCGTTTTCCACTGATGCCTGTTTCTTTGAGGGGGACCCACTTTCTTCTACTCAGCTTTCGCAACATGGGCGCACCAACTGGCCCCCTGGAGAGCCATGGCCATACACCCAGGGTGCAACATCCTGCCAGTCATCAGTATCATACAAGGGTCAACAGAAGACAATGGGTCACACAAAGGTAGTTCGTCGCGAGACTCCTTTGGCCCCACTACAGTCACAGAGCTGTCGCTCACCCTTGCCCAATGATGCGGTAGTGCAGGACTTCACCTCGCCTCCAGATGATTTCAGAGTACACCAGGATCTTTTATGCAGACCAGCATCCAATCTTGGCCTGGAAGCCAAGGAAATGAAAGACACCTCAGACTCGTTCAGTGTGCTGCCAACCTCGGTGGCCCCCAAGCTAGCCCTGCTGGTGCACGAGGGCATCTTAAACGTTGTGAACTCGATTTGGCAGACGCCCACGTCGGCAGCACCAACTTGCAAAGGGGCAGAAAAGAAATACTACATGCCAGCAGTCCCTTTCCAGTAATGGTATACACACCCCCCTCCATCGTCTTTGGTGGTAGAAGCGGCAAACCAGAGAGAGTGTCAGGGCCAACTGGCCTCAACCCCAAAAAATAGGGATGCTAAGACTTTGATGCCTTCGGCAGGAAAGTTTACTCAACTGCCACCATGCAGTTCAGAATAGCAAACCATCAGGTCCTGTTGGGGCGGTATAACTTTTATCTCTGGCGCTCCCTGATGCGCTGTTCGGAAATGCTTCCACAGGCCCGTCGCCTGGACTTTAACACCATCCTGGAAGAGGGCTCTCTGGTGGCAAGAACCATCCTACAAGCCACCTGGGATGCAGCCAACTTGGTGGGCCATGCAATTGCCTCGGCCATTTGCCTGCGCAGGCCGGCCTGACTCCAGGTTTCTAGGATTCCACTGATAGTCCAGCATTTGATCCAAGACCTGCCCTTCAAGAGCACTGCGCTCTTCTCTGAGTTAACCAACAGCAAACTACACAGTCTATAGGACTCCCATGCAATGCTCTGGTCCCTGGGCCTCTGCTCTCCGCAGGAGCCGCACAGGCAATTCAGGCAACCTTGGACTCAATCGTTCCAGCCTAGGCAGGCCTTCAGCTCTCGGACAAGACAGAGGGATAGAGAAAGAGCTAGGGCCCCAAGGGTGGGGCGCCCCACCTCACCGGCTAAACCTACCCGCCTCGCCGCTGTCATACCAGCAACCAAAGGAAGCAGTTTTGACGGTGTATCCGAGGTTGGCAAACCAAGCCCTCAGCCCCTGTTCCTCAACCGGCTTACCTCTTTCTACCGCGAGTGGATTTCGATCATGACAGACCACTGGGTGCAAACAACCATCCTTCAGGGCTATGCCTTGCAGTTTCGTGCGAAGCCCTCCAGGTCCCCCACCTCCCCCCAGTCCCTCTTCAGGGACTCTTCTCATGAACAATTACTGGAGTTGGAGGTAAAGAAGCTGCTTGCACTGGGTGCCATAGATCCGGTCCCAAGAGGCGAGGAAGGAAGGGGGTTCTACTCCTGCTATTTTCTGATCCTCAGGTCAAAAGGGGGACTCACACCCATTCTGGACCTGCACGGCTTAAAGAAGTTCCTCAAGAAGCTAAAGTTTCGCATGATCACTTTCAATCACATTATCCCATCCCTGGACCCCGGTGATTGGTTCGCTGCCCTCGATTTGCAGGACGCCTATTTCCATGTGTCGATCGTGTCCCGACATGGAAAGTTTCTTCGTTTTATGAGGGGTTCTCCTCACTTCCAGTTCACCGTCCTCCCCTTCGGTCTGGCGTTGGCCCTGAGGGTGTTTACAAAGTGTATGGCAGTGGTAGCAGCCACCTTGCAGAGGAGAGGAATTCATGTCTTCCCATACTTGGGCAACTGGCTTCTCAGGGGCTGGTCGAGGAGTCAGCTTAACACCGCAATCTGTACCACGCGAGTCCTCTGCCACCAGCTCGGCCTACTGATCAACGAACAAAAGTCCGTCTTGTCCCCAGTTCAGACAATAGAATTCATCAGGGCGATCCTGGACTCCTCAAAGGCATTGCTTCTCTTCCACCTGCCAGGTTCGCCACCATCTCCACTCTTGAGGAAGTTGCGACCACCACAGCCAGAGATTGCTTAATGCTGTTGGGCCACATGGCCATGGCCACGTCAGTGGTCCATCTTGCCCACTTCCACCTCAGACCGCTCCAGATGTGGTTAAGGTTGGTCTTCCATCCTGGCAAACATCACATGGACAAGGTGGTCTTGATCCCACACCAGGTGCTCAAAGAGCTCGCTTGGTAGAAGTCCCCTTGCTCTGTCATGGAAGGGATCCCGTTCAGGTCCATGGCCCCATCAATCACTCTGATCTCGGATGCCTCAGTCTTTGGTTGGGGGCACACCTGAGCTCCAGTTGCAGCACCCAGGGGATGTGGTTGCCAAGGGGAGTTCCCCTGCACATGAACGTCAAGGAGCTGAGGGCCATCAGGCTGTCCTGCGGTGTCTTTCTGGAGCAGTTGCTGGGCCACTTCATACACATCTTGACCGACAATACCACCACCGTGCACTACGTGAACCACCAGGGAGGGGCCCACTCCTCAGACCTCTGCCACGAAGCTCTGCATCTCTGGGAATTGGCACTGGAATTCAATTTCCATATGACTGCCTCTCACCTTCCGGAAGTGAAGAACAGTGAGGTCGATCGCCTCAGCAGACACTTTTATTCACAGCATGAGTGGTCGCTCCACTCAGGGTCCTGACCTCGATCTTCTGCGACTGGGGTTATCCCCAAGTGGATCTATTTGCAACAAGGGAAAACAGAAAATGCCGGCGCTTTTGCTCCAGGAGGGGGCTGGAGCAGGGCTCCCTCCCAGACGCGCTGCTGCTGGACTGGTCAGGCCCCCTCTTGTACACATTTCCCCTCTTCCCAGTCCTAGACAGGGTTCTGTTGAAGATCAGGAGGGACAAGGTCAATATCATCTTGGTTGCCCCAGCGTGGCCTCACCAGCACTGGTTGCACCTCCTGCTCGAACCGTTGGTAGCCCCTCCTCGGGAATTTCCACTCCGGTATGACCTGCTATCACAGGACGGTGGTTGCCTTCTCCACCCAAACCTGCTCTCACTTCACTTGACCGTGTAGAGGCTCCATGGCTGAGCCAGGAAGAGCTTGTTTGTTCAACAGAGGTGAAGCGTATCTTAATAGGCAGCAGGAAGGCCTCTACCCGGTCAACTTATGAGTCAAAGTGGAAGCGCTTCTCCTCGTGGGCCCAATCTCGGGGCCTGTCCCCCATTCAAATGCCTATCCAGGATATCCTGGAATGCCTCTGGAGCCTGAACAGGCAGGGATTATCCTCAGCCTCGCTAAAGGTTCATTTAGCTGCCATCTCCACTTTCCATACCCCTTTAGTGGGGCACCTGCTTTTCTCCCACCTAGTGGCTCCTCGACTCCTGCGGGGTCTGGACAGGATATTCCCTCAGGTGAAAGCCCCCACCCCTCAGTGGGACCTGAACCTGGTCCTCTGGGTCCTCTCTGGTCCGCCCTTTGAACCCTTGGCCACCTGCTTCCTGCAGGCTCTTTCCCAGAAGGTGGCATTCTTGGTCACCATTACCTCTGCAAGGAGAGTCTCAGAACTCAAGGCCCTCTCATCTGAACCCCCCTACACTGTGTTCTTCAAGGACAAAGTCCGATTGTGGCCTCACCCGGCCTTCCTTCCGAAGGTGGTCTCAGATTTCCACATGAATCAGGACATATTCCTTCTGGTATTCTGTCCTAAGCCACATGCCTCAGAGGAGCAGAGGCGCTGGCATACCTTGGACATCTGAAGGGCGCTAACCTTCTGCATCGACAGGACGAGGAGCTTCCGTAAATCAATGCAGCTTTTCATGGCGGTCGTGGAGAGGGTAGGGAGCAGCCCTGTGTCATCACAGATGATCTTGTCTTGGATCACTTCATGCATAAGATTGTGCTACCAAAGAGTGAAGATCCCAATTCCTGGGTCAGTGAGGGCTCACTCGACCAGGGCTCAGGCCTCGTCAGCAGCCTTCCTAGCACAGGTCCCCATTCAGGACATTTGCCGAGCAGCCACATGGTCATTGATCCATACATTTACTGCTCATTATGCCTTCATTCAGCAGGCAAGAGACAACGCGGCTTTCGGCGAGGCTGTCCTCTGCGTCCACAGACAGTAACTCCGCCCGCCATCTGAGGTAAGGCTCGTTATTCACCTAAGGTGAGTGCATGTGAGTAGCTGCTCGAAGAAGAGGGACAGTTACTTATCTGTAACTTTTTTTCTTCGAGATACACTGCTCACATCCATTCCACACCCGCCCTCCAGCCCCGCTTCAGACTTAGCAGAAAGAAGGGACTGAGAGAGGGGTGGAGCAGCAGCGGCTATTAAGGGAGGGGTCTGCACACGCCACTCCAGGGAGCACCGTCGCTGCTCTACAGGTCAGGCTAAAGACAAAAAGCTTCTGGTAGCTGAGCACATCGGCATACACACACCTAAGGGGAATGGATGTGAGCAGTGCATCTCGAAGAACAGCAGTTACAGGTAAGTAACTGTCCCTCTTTCAGCTCAACAAGAATGTGAAATGAAAAATGAATAAATCTTACTTCTGCTTGATTTTGAAACACTGCTTCTTCACCACTGAGTTATAACTGTAGTCTTAGGTGTAATAATTGTACTATCTGGCAATGAGCCCCAGGCCTGGCCTTTGGGAGACATGAGAATTTGAATCCAGATCAGAATTTCCCCATGTGGCCCTATATGTAAAATGGGCTGATTCGCAACACAACTTCAAGGCAGGGCTCGATCCGAGTTCTGCGGTGTGCACCCACTGATGCTAATGTATGTAGTTCATTTGAATCTTTCTTGCTCTTCAGTTTGAATTTTGAGCGAGCTTTAGATACCTCTTAGGTCTCTACATTCCGACCTATGCTACAGGGAACTAGCATAACTTCCATTAGTCAAAGCTGACAATGGGGTAAATCAGAATTATGTTCGTCTTGGTCTATGCATCTCAGCACCGAACCAGGACATGCACCACTTAGCAACCTTTTGCCCCATCATTTCTGTGATGTGGAAGCTTGTAATCCCTGTAGTAATTTTTCAGCAATATTTGAGAAAAGTAGCTTATAAACATGTCTGTTTCGTTGTTACTAAATTGTTCCATTAATATTACTTAATAAAAACACTCTGTGTAAAACAAACCCTGTTTTCTTTTCTCTTCTAGTCAGCAACACTCGGTTTATAGCCGCAGTAATTGAGCGACATGCACACAGCCCAGAACGTAGACGTCGGTACTGGGGGCGATCAGGGACAGAGAGCGATCACGGTGAGACCTTTAAACCCCCAATGGCTGTACATGTTCAGCTTGTTTCAGATGTTTGGCAACATAAAAGATAAGGCCCCACCCCCTAAAAAAGGTTTGCTCCTTATTGCTTCTTAGTTAAACAATTTTGACACCTCTCAGTGCATGATACTGTCCAGCAGTGAAGTTATTTTTATAAGAGCAGTACTAAAACATGAGCTCTTTAGCTGAATGCTTCCCTGGCCTTTTTATCTTACATAGCTGTCATTCTCAACCAAGGGTATGTGTTCCTCTGGGGTATGCAGAAGTCTTATGGGGGTGCATCAGCTCATCTAGATATTTGACTAGTTTTACAACAGGCTACATAAAAGCACTAGTGAATTCGGTGCAAACTAAAATTTCATATTGACAGCTTACTTTTACTGCTCTGTGCACTGAAATGTAAGTACAATATTTATATTCCAATTGATTGATTTTATAATTATATGGTAAAAATGAGACACTAAGCCATTTTTCAGTATTAGTGTCTGGGGACATTTCAGTATTTTTATGTTTGATTTTTGTGAGGAAATAGTTTTTAAGTGAGGTGAAACTTGGTGGTATGCAAGTCAAATCAGACGCCTCAAAGGAGCACAGTAGTCTGGAATGGTTGAGAACCACTTCTAGCTGGAAGTCTGGCTGATTGCAATTCAAACAGATAGAAAAATTACCAAGTTTACTACACCATTTTCCTGTGACCTAGCCTAACAGTTAATTCGGCATCTCAAAGCCATTCAAAGAGGATTAACTTTCTTTGTGACAGCAGAGTTTGCTATGAAGATGGATGTCTTCTCTTAAAGGTGATCAACACATCTTTCTATAAAACTCCCTCTCCCCTTCAACATTGTCTGCTTGTATACCTTCTATAGCTGAGCTAAACTAAGTCTGCATTAGAATACGGGCCAAATACCACCTTAGACTTTCTGTTGAACAGTCAGAGCATGTTGCTGTAGTAGAGGACCTTTTAGATGCAAGTCAACTTTAAAAAGATGATCAGCATATATTATATTTCTAGTAAGTGTGATTATTCTAGTGTCATTCAGTGTCTGTTGACCTTTTTATCATCAACCCTTTCAGGGGGGTTAATTTTGTCATACTTTCCACTCTGAAAAATAGTTGGCCTAAGACTTTAAGACTTTAGTGCAATTAGACATGTATCAAATTAATGACCGAGTGGAACGCTCAATATAAGTTAAGTTGGAGTAGACAAGAATGTCTGTCAGCCTGTTGGCTGTAGCTGAATGTCATAGTTATTGTGTTTTTAAATCAGATCCATTGTGTTACTACACCCGGTATGTGGTGTTAGAGTTTCATATCTTGCACTTCTACAAAGTCCTCACTATTTCCCCTAATAATAGCATGCAATGCTGAGGTGCCAGCTGGGGGGGGGTGGGGGGGTGGACAGACTTCCTGTCCAGCTCTTTAAAGCTGTGTATCACTTATTTCCTCTTCAAGTGATTGTCCTTACCGTATTCCACTGTCAGGTTACATGTGCACAGTGCCTGGCTTTGGCAAGGTTTGAAAGCAATGTCCGTTGATCCATTCACCTTTTGAAACCTAAGAAGTGGGTGGGCTTGCGTCTGCATCTAAAAATCCCTCTCCTTGCCTAAAGGGGGGAGCTACTGAAACTAGGGTTCAAATAAATTTGGAACAACAAATGAGAAAACAGGGACAGGAATGAGGGTTACAGTTGTCATAAGGCCATTTCCCTTACATGCATCGTAGCTCTTTTTGTGCTTCTAACCAAGCTGATAAAGGCGGGAGAGGCCCAACCACCTCTTCATTTCCTTCTCACCATTGCATGATCCACGTCAGACCCTTCAGTGACCTCATTCTAAATAAATAGTTCTGTTCTGTCTGAAATCATTTGTACTTTAGTAGTTTTACCAGTTTTTAACAGTTTTAGTCATTTTATACATTTTAGAGTAGATGACAGGGTTCCCCCACACACACCTGTGCCCCATCTGGATACCAGACTGTGTCCAGGGCTTCAGACTCTCTGCCTTCTGCCCATGATTCTTCTCAGTCACCAGCAACACTCAACACCACAGCTCGGTGCAATCAATATTTGTCTGTCCTTTCTCAACTGCACCTGATAAGGCAGGAGTTTTCAGCTCTGTAAATATTTCATGGAGGTGGCCCTGAGACCACAGTCAGACCCAGGCTGAGGAACCATCTCCCTGATATATCAGCCTGATTAAGCAAGGAGTGCACCACCTGCTACAAATCCAACTCTGGTGCCAGTGAATTCATTGACACAGACCTTCTGGCAGGACCCAGCTGGGATTTTAGGAAGCATTGCCATAAGCACGGGACAGTCTTCCTCTAAGAGTCAAAAAGATCAGATGTTTCATCCTCCAGCTCTGCTTATGAGGACTTAAACAACTTAGGATGTATATACTAGGCATGAAAAGGAAGTGCAGAAACATTGGATTCCAGAAGAACCCCCACTGGTAGCACCATCACCAGCTCCTCACAAGGCCTGGAACCCCCCAGAACTGATGAAGTCAGACCATCTCTAGACACCCATCTTCAGCTCCACTGGCCTGACTGGATAAAAGTCCCTCTCATTCATGGGAGATGTGGATCCTTGGCAGTGCTGCAAGACATTTTTGCTGTCCCAGATCCAGAATCACTTCTTCATCAGCACCTTCATTCTCAAGAGAACTCATACTGCCACCAAGAGATCTGTCTGCAATATCACCCCCATGACATAAAATGTACACATCTCCAATGGTGGCAGCCCTACTGGAAATCAACCTTTTCTTCCTTAGGGAACTGAGAACTTCCAGAAACACCACCTTTCCCATACTGATTTTACTTATTCCCACAAGACTTGCACAATCCTCAGAATAGCCACCACTGTGTGTATCTCAGAGTCATTGACATGGGACATCCATGACAACCTCTTGGTCACTCTTAATGACCATAATGAGGACCATGGCACCAATATCCTACTAATGAATTCATCCACTCTGCCAGGTTTTGGCCTCCAGCTCCCCTTCTAAGGGAACCATCAAACTTGCCCCTGCTTCAGATGACTGAGAGAGAATACCATGCTCTCGTTCCAGAGGTTGCACTGGATTTGGCTAGACTACCATCATTGTCGTAGGGCAGAGCAGTCATTTCAACACATCCTCTTCCCCTGGATGACTACAAGCCATTCCAAGACCTGCTCATGGAGCTGCTATGTAACTTCAGATTCAGTTACAGAAAATCCAAGACTCTCAACACAAGCTCTTGGATGTCCTCCATGTGACCCTGCCAGCTTGGGATAGCCACCTGAAAATGTCAAGATCAGGGCAGGCTGCAAATGGCGAGCAGATTTTCCCAGCTCCAATGCATGATACTGAAATCAGACTTCCCGGCCAGCCACAAACTGCTTCTGATCCCCCACACTGATTATCAAGAAGGCACAACAAAATTATAAACAGCCCCCTTTACTGCATTTCAGGCACTGGTTCTCAAGCAGATACTGGGTCTAGTAAAGAGATAAAGTTACTTAAAATTCCATGTGCTTTACCAAAAGAATTCTTCTGACCCCAAAGGGCCAGCCACATTACCAGGTCACTATGAGTTTGGATCTAATAAAAAATGGCACACTGCTAGACAGTCCTTTAGTAACTAAACTAAAGGTTTATTATATGAGGAAAGAAACAAACTATGAGTAAATGTTAAAGAAGTAAAGCAAATCACAGCGTAGTCAGCAAAGAGGCTGCGGGATTGGGCGTAATCCATTGTAAGTATTTTCTTATATATGTAAGTTCTTCTATATCTAAGGACTAAGTTCTTATGTATCTAAAAACTTTCAATGTATCTAACTCTTCAGTACAATGTGTGTATATATGAACATATTTAGTTAGGAAATATTTCTCTCAGCAGTCTGCAAGCAGTTTGATTTGGCTGTCACGAATCTGAGCAGAACTGCTCATAGGTAGGTATTGATGAATCCTGTTAGTAGATTTCGTAGAATCTACTGTTCTGTCTCTTCTGAAACTAAGGAAAGTTGTGTAATATTTATTTTCAAAAATCCCAAAACTTTGAAAATAGAACACTTTCATCTGCAAGGACCTTTTTCACTTGAAATTTGTTATTTTAAACAAATCAAAATGAGATTATCTGAAACAGTTTGTCTTCTTACGTTTAGAATAGCTGATGGCTTTTCTGAGGATGCTGTAGTTAGTTATGAATGAGAACAGTGTACAATTTAAAGAGAAAGTGCAGCTCAAAATTTATCTGTCCAGGTAGTTTTTAAAGACTTTTTCCTCCAAAACTGGGCTACTTTAATGTGTATAGTTTAAAAAAAAAAAAAAAAAACCAGCAGGTTGGTAGGTAGACATGCAGGTTTTTTTTTTTTTTTTTTTTTTTTCCCCCCAGTAGGAAACCAGATACTTCTGAGTTAGTCTTTCAAGTGACTATTAAAAGCAGGGAAAAGAAGGGGGGAAGGAACTATTTTAAAACCACACATGCTGCTTTACTGGATGTCTTTGATATAAAAATGTTTGTTGGACCATATTCTGTGAAGTATTGAGTGCCTCCATTGAATTCAGTGGGTATTGGGCCTTTCCACACCTTCAGATGTTGGGCTTTTTGTCCTAGGCCATCTGTTCTAACTAGCATTGTTTTGTTTTCTAGGCTACAGCACAATGAGTCCACAGGAAGACAGTGAAAATCCTCCGTGCAACAATGATCCGTTATCAGCTGGTGTTGACGTTGGAAACCATGATGAAGATTTAGATCTGGATACACCACCTCAAACAGCTGCTCTTTTGAGTCACAAGTTTCACCACTACAGGTTGCATCATCCAACCCTTCACCACAGCCACCACTTACAGGCCGCAGTCACAGTGCATACTGTGGATGCAGAATGCTAATAGATGACAAAGAAAATTCAGTTCGTTAACAACTATCCATACAGCAATGGGAGCTTTCTGTTCATGCTTTTACCAGGAACTACCTTCCTAAAGAAACTGTTACAAACACAACCTTTACATTTATGAAATGTAATGCTGGCTCTGGAATGGAGGGGAAATCAAAATGATGAATGGACCTGCCATAACATTTAATAAAATGGAGCAGTAGGCATGTTAGACCTCCAAACACGGGGATAAAAGTTTATACAGTAACTGAAGCTTTGGGAACCCTGAGCCAAGAGAAGAGAGAGCTCAAAGAAGCTAAAGACAGTTTCCTTTCTTTAACGAGAAGGGTTGATTTGTGCAGCCTGAGACAACAAAGGATGCTGGATACAGAAATATAGGGTTTTTTGAGGTTTCCGTTTGTGTTTTAGAAAGTACATTGCTTTTGCAATTGCTGTATGGGACCAGGGACAATGCATCTCAAGATTTTTAAGTAAAGGATTATTTTTCTACTATTTATTGAACTTAAAACATTCATTGAACTTTGGGGGGAGGGGAAAAGACATTAGCAACTATTGACAAGTACAGCATACGTTCTGTGTGATGGTGAAGTCATTCTTCCAAGGAAGACATCTGTTTCTTATTAGCTGATATTCATCCACAGCCCCACTTTGCAAAAAGGGAAAATGAAGAATCATTCTCTGATTTGTTTACATAATAAATTTTTTCTAGCCACAATCGTTTTGTGTAAACTTTACAACCTGGTTTATAAGTTGTTTTTCTTTAATTTGCAGGGGGGCGGGGTGGGGAAGGAATCCTCTGCTTCTCTACCAAAGCACTAAGAATTCACCCTGTCTTTCCAACACTCACCACTCTTAAAGGCTATCAAGGTTTGAGACAGGATTCCCTTCACTGTAATAATGCAGCATTTGAACTGCATTAACTATCAGAGAATTCCAATATGATTTTTTTCTGTGTTTAATTAGATGATTGGCAAAAGTAGAAGGTAAAAAAAAAATGCATTGTAAAAGTCAGGTTGTTAAAAAAGGTTTCTGCTGAAATCATAATTATTAGCTGCTGCTGTTTATCTGCTTGGTGATTCGTACAGGGATTAATCAAGTCTCTCTAATACAACATGGGGCATCATAATTTTAAATTAGTTTAAATCACAGTGTTGTATTTTAGATTCACATTGTGTGATTAAAATGTTATAAAGACATTCTTGCACTGTGCATATGATAAACATCCATTTATGTAGTTTTTTTAAAAAAGATTTCTGAATACTGTTTTAAATGAATAGGGTACTTAATACTGTATTATGTAAAGCAATTGGTTCCTAAACACTACAGTAAAGTAACTATACGTGTGATATCAGGCTACCCCTTTATACTATGTATAAAATTACAATCTCTAGTGAAATAAACTGTATATAAAGAATAGTTCTGTGAATAACTTGTGGTTGAGTTCAGATTATTTTCTTTTATTTGGCTCTCATTATGTGGTTGAATGGCCTCAGCTCTTATTTCTATGATTCTATCTCTAGCTCTGATAGGCTTAATTTTTACATCCAATTTACAGTATTTGTTTTAAAAATCCATTTGAAAGAACTCTGTCTGTAACATTAAATTTCCTGGGAGCGTTCCAACACAATCCAAGCTAACATTACACAAAAACAACAGCATATAGAAAAATACAGGATTGAAAACTTGGCCGTTTGCTGTGTTGTTTGTTGCTGTTTCTGTAGGGGTTTGTTTTGTTTTTTATTGAGTAGGCAGTTCTTGGAAGACACTAAACACTGTTCTTGTTTTTGAGATGTGCTCAGTAGAATCTTTTTCCTCTTTTTCAAGCAGAGAATATCTTTGTGCTCAATTTACGGAGAGTTCTGAGTGGGAATCAAAAATAATACCTGGTTCTTGGGCAACGTAATACAGGTAACTGCTTTTTTCATATTTGCTGGGGAAGAGAAATTGTCATCTTCACATTACCATTAGAGAAAACAAAAAGCATACGTAGCCAAGAAGCTTTTAGCATGAAAGTTAACAGTCTTGACTTCATCTTCAAAGATGGAAATTGCTGAAATAAACAAAAATTATAGATGGTTTTGTTAATAGTTTGTGCTATATATCAGGCACAGCCCTGTAGTTACGAAGAATTAATTATACGCTTCTGTAGTACCTGTATGGATCTTTTATTTCAGTCCACTATAAAGAGGATTCATCTAAGTCACAGAAACATACTCAGTGCAAAATAAGTGTCCATGCAGAGAGTGAGTGCAGAATAGCTATGGCACTTTACATTCACATGCTAACTCACGTTGCACTAAATTCCACATGTAGACAATCCACTAGCAGAGGCTCTTGACTGAATGGAGCATGCTACCTTTTCCCCACTTGTAGTCCTCTAGTTTGTTACACCAGAATAGCTTCCCTTGCATATACTGTAGTATATATGGAAGCAAAAGGAAAAAATACAATTGGCCAGATTCACAGCTGGTGTAAACTAGTACAACTCCAGTGAAGTCCATGCTGATATACACCATCAAAGGATGTGGCCCCTATTTACAATCAGAAAGAGTCCTCTTAAGTAGAGCCCTATTTGAACTAAAATATTTACAGACTATATACATATTTATAGATTAGATATATATACACACTTGTTCATCTTGTAATATATTTATGAGCTAGAAATCAATGTCCATTACTCTAGGGTAGTCACTGTAACTTTTTAATAGATTCAACTGGAAATTTATGTATAATATCTAATTGTTAGTGGGTGTGAATGCAGACAGCATGAAGGAAAACCAATTAGTACTAAAACCACTTAGCAGAAAGTAAATTACTTATTTTTTACTGAAATATATTTTACTTGGGTATGTGTTTGAGTTAAACATTGACTGCTAACATGCAGATAGGAACAGCCAGCCATGTATTCTCAGTAGCAAGCCTTAGTTTCTAGAAGTTTTTTGTCAGAAATATATCTAAGCTTCATTCAAGAACCATTGTATGACACATCTTTTTGCCCAGGCTTTCTGTTACTGCTTAATCTAAAACTCCTAGCATTCAGCCTTGAAGGTTGCTGAGCTGCAAGGGGTCATGGCATGTGTATTTAGTTCTGTTCTATTGTTTTTATTTTTAACTATGTACAGTGTGCCTGATTCCTATAAAGAGAGACGCTTGAGATGTGCTTGTAATTAAGAACCGCCAAAGCATCTACTATTACATGACATGAATAAGAAGAGGTGTATTGGCAGACTATTAACTCCTCATTAGAGCTTCCAGATCTGTAGCCATCTTAAAGCCCTGAGCTGATAGGTGGTACAAGTCTGAAACACCAAGGAATCATTAGTGAGCCTATGAATAGCTCCATAGAAGCCCACATCCTGGTGATCTCTGTAGCTGTATGATGACTGTCATCTTTCCCAGGTGAATGGTGAAGATCTTAGCCCTTTCTCACATGCATTACATAGGACAAAAATACTGTCAACATGATGCCCCGTTCTTTGCCTCACCTCTTAAATCAGCCAGCCTGAAAGGGGAGTAAGCATTCTGTTTTACCAACTCAATTTTAGCATCTTCTAGATGCAGCTGAACACAGGATAGCACCAAACACAGGAGAATGTTAATCTCTGCTATACCCTTGTTATAGTGTAGAGTACTAAACAAGGGCACAGTTTCATAATCTAATGTACAGACATATCAAATCCCAGCATTGGGAACACCTAAAAGCTTCTAGGGCCACAAGTTCTTGGCTAATCTGCTTCAACTTGAGACATTTATTGGACTACCAAAACTAGGTTCAGTGAATAAAGAGGTGCAGGTATGTATCTACAGAGGGGTGCTTAGTGGGTTGAGAGAATGAAATAGTATCCAGTATGCAGCATTTTTCTTTTAATTGAGGTATTACAGCCATGCCCTCCCCCTGTCATTCAGCTCTGCTGACTGAGATGCAGACCCACAATGAACTATTTGCTTAGATGTATTCCCAGGATCCTGCTGGATCTTGGTTCTAATCAATAAACCATGTAGCCTTTAATTAATTTTTACTTGCTTCAATTTATGAAGCTCTGTCAGTTAAGTCAGCCTCATTACACACATTTTCTCTTCGTTCTTCCAGGAAAATTAAATGTAAAATGTCTGTTCAGTACTGAAAACTAGATGAGTTTCATTATATTTCTGCTCATTGATCCATGATACCTTCAGTAATTTTAACAAATTAAAATGTGTTGATGATTTTATAGCTATTGTTTTAGCATGATTCTTGCACACAACTAATCCAACGCAGTCATGGAAGCTGTTTACATGTTCAGGATTTATAGTTTCAGAATTGATCAAATTTACCTTGTGGAAATATTGCTTTAGCACAGGTGTTCTTAACCTTTTTCAGTTGGGATCCAGCTTAAGTTTGGGAGTCAGCTTTGTGACCCATGGTTCAGTTTTGAATCACTAATCTATTTCCTTTGTCAGTTTATTAAAGAGATCATGGCGACCCACCCTAACCAGCATGGTGACCCATTTTTGGGTCACAACCCATAGGTTAAGAAGCTCTGCTTTAGCAACACGGCTTGGAAAGAAAAGTCAGTGAGTTGTCTTTAGGCATTTCATCAGATATTTAAAACATGAAAAGTTACCTGAACCTTTCCCATTTAAAATGAGAAAGTGAACAGAAGACCACTCATGAAGTACTCACAAAAGCAGAAGTATAGGTATCATAAAATCACAGGGTTAGAAGGGACCTCATGAGCTCATCTAGGCCAATCCCCTGCCAAAAAAGCAGGACCACTCTCACTAAATCATCCCAGCCAGGGTTTTATCTAACTGAGCCTTTAATATCTCCAAAGATGGATATTCCACCACTTCCCTAGGTAGCCCATTCCAGTGCTTCACCACACTCCTAGGAAGAAAGGTATTCTTAATATCTAACCTTAACCTCCCCAGCTGCAACTTGATACCATTGCTCCTTGTTCTGTCCTCTGTTACTACTGCGAACAGCCTAGCTCCCTCCTCTCTGGAGTACCCCTTCAAGTAGTTGAAGGTTGCTATCCAGTCCCCCCTCAGTCTTTTCTTCTGCAGGTTAAATAAGCCTAGTTCCTTCAGTCTCTCTTCGTAAGCCTTGTGCTCCAGCCCCTTGATCCTTTTTTTTTGCCTTCCGGTGGACTCTTTCTAATTTCTCCACGTCCTTTTTGTAGTGTGGAGCCCAAAACTGGACACAGTATTCCAGATGTGGCCTCACCAGTGCTGAATAGGGGGGGAAAATCACATCCCTCGATCTGCTTGTAACACTTCTACTGATGCAGCCCAGTATGCCATTAGCCTTTTTGGCAGCAAGAGCACACTGTTGACTCGTATCCAGCTTCCCATCCACCATGACCCCCAGGTCCTTTTCTACACTGCTGCTACTTAGCTGATCACTCCCCAGCCTGTAGCAGTGCATGGGGTTTTTTTGTCATAAGTGCAGGACTTTGCACTTGTCCTTGTTGAGCCTCATGAGATTTCTATTGGCCCACTGCTCCAATTTGTCTAGGTCTCCCTGAATGCTGTTCCTGCCCTCCAGCATGTCTACCGTTCCCCCCAGCTTGGTGTCATCTGCAAACTTACAATTGATCGTAGTGAGTTGAGAGATTTTAGAGCTATGTTCAAAGAGGCAAAACAAAAAGAAACTTTTCAAATTATTGCAAGGCTGGTAACAAATAAGAACAATCTCATACAAAAGAAGAAAGGAACTAGAGCAAAGAAAGAGACAAAGAATCATAGAATTACATCAAATTGTATGTAAGCAAAAGGATTCTACCCAATGTTAGTTACCCATTGTTAGCAGAGATTCCTGTGAATTAGACTTTTTTCTATGTTCATGTGCTTTTAATCAAACATGTTACTTGTGGCTGGAATGTTCAAACTGAGTTAGGCACCCAAAATCCTATTAATAGTAGCCCAAATGCTGAATTCTTACAGTTAACTATCTATCTTATAATATCTGAGCACCTTACACCTTAATGCATTTATCCTCAACATTTGTGAAATAAGGGGAGTATTGTTACAGACTGGTAATTGAAGCAAAGAGACTGACCTGCAGACTTCACATAGGAGTTGTGTGGCAAAACGGGATTTGAATCTCAGTCTCCTGGGTTTTAGGCTAGTGCCTTAACCAGGTGGTTCTCAACCTGTTGTGGGTCACGACACACTTGGTGACATATCACAAGTCTACAGAACACACAAGCTCACTCCCCGCAGGTCAAATCCAGTCATTTCCAGCTCTCCTCAACACACTTACTGCTATGTGGCAACACAATAATGAGTCCCAAAACAGGGGTTGAGAATCTTTGCAAACCATTGGACCATCCTGCATCTTCTTTAGAAAATTCCAGCTTAATTTTATAATTAAAAGCAGTTAACAGCTATCTCCAACTCTGACCATGCAGAGCCATCCTTTCTTTAGCTACAACTGCCCATCCCACCCCTCTGAGCCTTTCACAGTGGTACTTTTAATGCATTTGGCACTAGTTGGCACCTTCTTGTAGTTGTAGCAGGGAAGTGAAGTTTTGAATAGCACAGAGACAACTACACTCTTGCATTTAGGTGATTCTTTAAGCTCAGGGACGAGTTATACTGGCCTTGTTGACCCTAGCCATATTTTGCTGACAGTTTCTCACTGATGCTAGTACTGGTTCAGGCTGGTAAAACGGGGAGCACACTTGTAGAAACAACTCTAGGCTCAAAGACTACTGCTGATTTTACTAATGTGAAAAAAATAACAGTGGCTTCCAGGAGCCCTACCTACTTTACTGTTCTCCACTGTGCTACCACCAGTGGAGCTGAAGCAGTAGTAAACACGGAGGGAAGAATCTGGTCAAAAAGCATGGGGTACATGCCCCCAAGAGTGGTGGTGAAGCATGAGGAAACTTGCACAGCAGCTACCAAGGTGGTATCTGCAGTATGGCTAAACAGGGAACTTCAGTTTGTGGGACTGTCCAGTCCTCGCCTTTTACGTGAACTAACTTCACATTGAAAACGTCAAGAAGCAGAAGGCGGCCCCATCTGACAGTGCTGAGAGACTAAAGCTGATCACTCAGGCCATATTAGCTATGCCTACACAGCAAAGAAAAACCCACAGAAGGCCCATAGCGGCTGACCAGCTCACAGGGCTGTTTCACTGCTATGTTGATTTCCAAACTTTGACTGGAGCCCAAGCTCTGGGACCCTCTCAACTGGCAGACCCTTGGCTCTAACATCCGACTGGCTCTGACCCTCAGCTTTGATTCCTGGTTCAGACGCTGGCTCAGCCCCAGCTCTGATAATTAGTAGTCGACTCTGGTGCTGACTTTTGGCTTCTTTCCCCAACCTGGATGCCTGCTCCACCCACGAGACCTGACTCCTACTCTTGATTAGTAAGACAGACTGTCTACATCCAGACCATAAGAGTGATGGGGCCACAAAAGAGAGAGAAAAAATGTAATCCCATCTCTATTAAGGTAGGTCAAAGATGGGGAAATGGCCTGGCAGATGTGGTCAAAGGGTGCTTGGCCTGAAAGGACCTGAGATCGCTGGGTATTGCCAGAAGAGAAACTTGAGTTTGATCCTATCCAGAGGAAATGGAGATCCCACACCATGGCCAAAATACCCTTAGAGGTCTGGGGCAAGTTCTGATGGGAATGGGTTGTGGTGGTTAGCATGTTTCCCCACCTAGTAGTGACTGGGACAGACTAGAGCCCTCTGCGACTGGGGAAGATAAGGCACACCCAGTGTCCATGGTGGCAAAAGGCAAAATGTCCAAAGGGAACAGGTTTGCTGTCAGTGACTCTGAGTCAGTGGGGACTAAGCCAGGTGGAGAATGAACTAAAAGTAGAGTAGATTGGACCATCTTACCTGCTTGAGATCCTGTATCACTTTGACCCCTGCCAGTCAATGGGAAACTAGCCAGGAGCAGAAGGAGCTAAAAGTAGAGCAGTAAAGACCTATTTGAGTTTGCTGGAAGAAAGCAGGATGTCTCAGAAGTGACAGGGATGACAGAAACAGGACACAAAAGCTCAAGAGGGGGTTGTAGGGACAGCAGAACAATAGGCCTTGGAAAAGGGCTGGTCACAGTACTAGAATGCATCATGCTACAAGATGGGGGGGGGGGTGGCACTGAAGCTAAACGTGAGTCTGCCCCTGGCGTGAGGACCAGTGGAACGAAGTTACCTCACACCACAGCCTGTGAGTGGAGACTGTGGGAACCTGACAAAGAAATTCTTGACAATTCTGCAGAATACCCATGGGAAATCCAATCAAATCAAATCACAAATAGGAAACAGGGAGGGTGATGGGGAAAGAGCCCCACCCTTGGAGAAGGGGGAAAGGTGTGAGAGCCTAGAGCTGACCCAGTATCCTGCTCAGTAAAATACTACCTGGAGTGGATTTAATTTCAGTGTGGTAATTAGGCAGGAGGCTGATAAGCTAATGAGAGTAATCGACTTGTCATGAGAACAGCTAAAAGCTAGGAAGGGCAAGAGTGAGGCTGGCAGAGGGTCAGTGTCAGACAGGATTTCAGTCTGGTGAGATCGTGCCTTGGCCCTCATGAGAGACTCACACAAGGGGATGTTTCCTTCTCCTATATTACTGCCCATGGCTATAGTGGCAATCTATGGGAGAGCTGCAATGCATAACACAATGGAGTTTATAAATTCAAAAGCATCTAGCCTGTTGGTGGTGGTAAAGGCTGAAGAAGGCAGCCTGTTACACCATGCCATAACAAAGTCCTTAAAAACATACCTGTCTTCATTCTTTGTTTTGCCTCTTATCATGCAGTTGAGTAATGGTCCAGCCTTGCATTAGAATGGTAAACTTTTCCAGTTTGGTTTTAAGTGATGGATTACATTGATAATTTAAAATTCTTCCACAACACCTATAGGCAATAAAATAAAAACTGTATGCTATAATAATTTGGCACTGCCAATAGCAGGAAAATGGAAATCTGGGAAATAGTTATGGTCCAAATGTGGATACTATCTCCAACTTCATCTCTTAACTAAATAAAATTTCTCTGAATTATTCAGGCATAATGAATTTCTGTTTGAATCACTCATAGTTTGGGGGAGTTGCAAGTTCTAGTAGTTAATCTACATGATGTTATTCTTGCAAAATAATCTTAACACCTCTAAATCTGTCTATTTTAATTGCAGCCAGACTGGAAAAAAAGTCAGACATAAACCAACATGAGTTACTATTGTAATGTCATCCAGAAAACCTGGATAACTAGAGACTGGATATATTTTTTCTCCCCATGAAAACAAAAAATACATAGAACTCAGTTTGAGGCATCAGGATGTATTTCTGTGCCTCACAAGCAGCAAAAAAGTCATATTATGACAGTTTCTGTGGAAACCATTCCCATTCCTTTTTATTATTGAATAGCAAAATGCTTCAAACTCGCATACGTTTAAAATGCCTATGAGAAGGTTTCCTTGTTGCCAATTTTCCACATTTTAATAAGTTATTACATTTTTTTTTATGGACAGACTAGCATGGACTATTGTGAAGTGTCCAAACTAAACTGACTAGTGCCTTGGCAGCCTGGTAAATTACAGGTTAGCTCTCAGACTGAAAACCGACCACCAGTGAAATTTGTATGTCCTGCTCTCAGTATGAGCCAGTTATTCAGTCACACTCTGACTTGAGTGGAAATGTTGAAACAAAACACCCCCAGTTCTCATCCCTTATGATTTTTGTTAAGTTCTTTCCACAAGGAGCCCAATGCACAAATATGCCCCCATCTTATACTAAACCAGGCAAGTTCTTATAATACAAAGTGAACTGGGAGCGCTTTGAGCTTCTCAGGGTCCTAAGCAATTGCATAGTCTGCTTATGCTTACTGCTGGCTTTGCCATTTATTCATTGTGCTGGCATAGCTTCTAGTTACTTAATATAAACTTCTCCTGGCTGCATCAGTCCTATAGTCACAGGAAAGTTGCTAGGTCCCAAATAGGAGTAGCTAGCTCCCAGGGATTTGGTGAACCGTTGGAATTATTATGCTGGAAAGGAGGTGGGGGAGAGTCTGTGCCTCCTAGCAGGATGAACTGAATTGGGATGTCTTTCTGCTGTCTCCCTCAATTAAAAAAATACTTTTTCATACAAGATGCAATTTAGACCATAAAATTTCCTGGTACTGGCAGCCAGTGAAGCCAAGAATTTAGCAAAAAGAGACTGGACATTTATTCACAAAACTCTGGATATTTTTGTTACAATTAATTAAATTTTTTAAAAGATAGTAAATCTCAGGTTTGAATTAACCTCTAACAATTAGACATCAGGATGAGCCCTAACATGGAGAAAGACAGTTTCACATCAGCCTCCTACTATTGAGGGGGTCTGACACTTCCTCAGAAGCCTTCAGTGCCTGAAACAGAATATGGGACTAGATGGCTTCCCATTGAACCACCCTGCCCCAATTTCCCTTTGCTGGGAAGTACACTCTTGCCTCCAGTAGCCTTTTACATGAGAGCTGGGCTCTCCTAACATGACCAGGTTCCAGCCCTTCCCATGGCACAACACAAAAGTAGCATGTACATACAGGAGAAGCTGGGTGAGAAAGGAATTCTGGGCTGGGGATCTAGATTTGAAGGTAGCTGAAGAGCTCAGCAGCCACAACCTAGCACTGTCCCACTGGGATCGATGACAAGGTTTGCAGAGAATCAAACTGCTAACCCTTCTACCTCTGACCACTGTTCCCTCTAAGCTGTGTGCATGTGCGTGCACACACAGGTTGTGAAACCTGTGCACACAAAAGAACTCAATAATGCTAATATTAGCGCACACAAAGAAATTTTTTGTGCACACAGACTATGAAAAATTAGAGGGAACGTTGCCCCTAACAGATGGAATCTTTTCCTTATACAAACATTGCCAAAGCATAGCTTGTCAAGCCAGCGAAGCTCTTCTACATTTTAATTTGACATAGATAGATGAGGGAGAAATAGGGTGCTGGGTGGAGGGGCATTTATGCTGAAGCAGGGTGGGAACTGTATTAGAATGGGGTGTGATTGTGTTGGTGGCAGGCTGAGATCCCATCTTGAACATAGCAACCTTCAGTGCAACTTATGAAGAGCAGTATGCTTATCCTTCGGGCCCTAACGGATAATATCTCTGCTCAGTCTCATTCTCCCTCTGGTTCTGAGTTATGATTCAAGCAGCTGGGTTTGTTTTGGGGTGGTTTGTTTGGAGATTCCTGCTGAGTTTAAATATACCCTTCAAATGCCCTAATCAACAAGGGTTATAAATCCTGTTGCAACTACTGAAGTTCCAGAAACAAACAAATTACATTTCACAGTATTGATTTTCTTTGAACAGTTATTTACTTTAGAAGAAATATGAATGTGTGTGCCAGACCAAGTATAATAGATATATAGACAGCCCTGCAACAAAATATAGGTAAGACATTTCAATATTTTATTTTCAGAGATCTTGATTTAATGTAAATGGCTATTGCAGAGCCAAAATTTCTGTTTATTTACAGATGTTTTTCTTGTTTCTGTGGTATAAAATTGGTGACTGAATACTTGCAGTCAATCAACCAACCACTTCTTACTGAGGCACTGTCTACATTCAGAGTGGTATATTTTTATAGCAATACTTGTATACTGTGCTGTCAAAGCATGCCTACAGTGGACACAGCTATCCTGGTACAGTTAAAAAAAACCACCCCACAACAGTGAAACAAGCTATAGTGATTTTAAAAAAGAGAAAAAAACCACAGTAACGTTTGCCAGTATAGCTGTGTTTACATTAAGGACTTCAGTTGTCTGCCAAAGATCATGTTTCACACCACTTGCTGACTCAACAATGTGGGCAGAAGTCTATAGTCTGAACCTGACTTGATGATCTATTATTTCTAAGCACTGTGGCAGCTATACCAAGTTTAACAGGTACCAAGTTCCAATTAAGATGTGAATTTTCAGTTGTAGGCAAAGGCTATGTCCATGCTACGGAGGCAATATCAGCATAGTTACGGCTGTAGTGTAGTACCCATGGTATAGACACAGCCTGTGATGACGGAAGGATCACCACTTCCCAAAGCAGCAGCAGCTAGTTTGAGGAAGCATCCATCCATCAACCTAGCCACATCTACACCAGGATTTGGGCTGGCATAGCAACAGTACTCACGTATGTGAATTTTTCAGAGCCCTAAGTGCTGTAGTTTTTGATGACCTACATTTTAAGTGTAGACCAGACCAAAGTGATTCCTATGAACATTTTGTGCATTTGTTTTTAATATGCTTTAGCATCTTTATGGAGATCGAGTGCAACAAAAATCCCTGATTTTGGTCACATTGACATACACAGGGAATATTTAATGTCATTACATATGTTATGTAGAAAATGTGCATGCAAAAAGACACTATTTGTTGACTGTGCATTGCTGCTTAAATCATGCAACCTGGTGGTCTCTGAAACAATCCGGGTGCAAGCCAATTGGCCACTGTGAGACAGGACATTTAATTACATGGACCTGAGATCTGACCCAATACTGTATTGCAACTCCTGTATTCCTAAATAATTGGAGAACTAAACATTAATTGAAATATCTCCTTAATTAATATAACCCCTAATAGTAAACCAAATACAACCATTATCCAACAACTCCTGATTCTATCAAAACTTTGATCTGAGTGTCTAAAAATATTCTAATTGTGAATCACCTCCTTTATAATCACATACACAACAGTTGTCTGACCCTGCATTCTGCAGGAAATTCCAGAATATTCAGCACCTTCAGATTTTTTATTTCAGGTTTTTATTTTAACATAAAAATGAGTAACTCAGTCCCTGTGGGCTTTCATTTGACATTAAATCATTGTCCCTGGTTTTCATTGTGCTTCAGGGATTGGTATTGGAAATGCTATCTATATTTGGAACTGTTGGTAGCTGTTGGAGCCAATTTACATCTGTGCGACAAACATGTTGGACAAATGGTTAAATGATCACCATTGAATTCATTAACATGCTTACAGTAAAATGCAGGGTTTTTTTTAATATTTCATAATAACCCCCACATACACCATTAAGATGGAAGCAGCTCATACTTCTCAGTTTATTCTTTCAGGCTCTGCACGGAGTCTGAAAAACACTTTTGAATTGGTTTACACTTTATTTGCATTAAGTAGGGCTAGAAACCTTTTCCTTTTTTTTTCATGAAAGTTTGCATTTTGCTGCAATGGATGGACTCTGAACCTGATCATAGGAAGAGTGGATTTCATTTAAGGAATTCAATTGTTGAAAGCCTTAGAAAATATGCAAAAGGCAGATGCAAACAAAGTAGCCATTTTTTGAAATGTTTTTGCAGTTACACACGTTTTCTTCATCTCCTGCTGATATTTCCCAATTCAGCACAACTCTGAACCTTGGCTTTTTACTGTATCTTCTGAAACACTAGTTTGTTTGCATCCTCATATGATTAGAAGTGTATCTAAACATCACTTAATGTTGGAGAAATTTGAATCCAGATGATAAAATTTTGGCTCAGGTCCATCTCTAACTGGTATTTTGACAAAAAGTCTGCTTATTTCTACAAAATAGACATTTTAAGATAGCAAAGATTTTAAAATTTCTATTTGATTTAAAATACTAATAAAAATAAGAGAAAAGTCAAAGATCAAGATCAGAACTTAGCAAAACACAGCATAGGATAAATTCAAGGACCATGTCATGTCAGTGTACAGTTGTGTTCATGAGTACAAATATCAGTGCTCAAACCAGCAGTTGGGGGGAGAAAGGACAATATAGCTGAAACAACATGTTAAAGAACCAAGTTAGTTCCTATGTTATGGGCAAATACAACTCAAGCCTGTTTCTGCATTAGGCTGAATCTGATCATCCCAAAATTCAAGGAAGTTCAGATACAGATTTGAATCCTCAAATTTTGAAGTATTCACAGCTAGAACTTTGGTAATAAGTAAGGGTCTGAAACAACCCTCCACCCCATCCAGACAAGACGGCTCTGATTCACTTCTCACCTACATCAGTGTAACTGAACTTACTTCAGCAGAATTATTTTCAGTTTAGACATGTGGAAAATGAATGTAATTGTTTTGGGGCTGTAACTCTTTTATACTGTTCGTGAAGAGACATAAGCTAAATTGTAAAAAAAGCACACATTCTGGAGTAAAAGTGTTCACATACCTATCATGACAGCACTATAATTATACCGACCACTCACTATGCTGGAAAATTTGGCTGTGTGTACAAGCCATAAGAGTTATAGGGATGTATTTTCTCTGACTTGCTCTTGTGTAAATAGGAAGTAATTCCACTGAAGCCAGAGGGATTATACTGATTTAGGTGAGGGGAGAATCAGAAACATGACATTTGGATCTGGGGTTTTGCTTCTGACCCATAGCTAAATAAAAATATTAATAAAAATACTGAATTTTAGGCAGCTCACAGCAATATCCAAAGCTGCAAAGAGTTACCCATGTGATTCATTTTACTCACGTGACCACTAGTCACATGACCAGTCCCTTAGTTAAAATTACATACAGAAGCCTTTGCAGGGCTGGGCCTTGAGTGTAAATTTGCATTCAGAATTTAACACTTGAGAGTATGAGACTTGGAAAATCAAGTGTTCATATAACAATTTAATAGTCCTTTCTGTCAGTGCAGCTGGGTTCACATGATTAAGGCAATAAATACTTTTATCAGGTATGACTTAGCTCTTTAAAAGTCTCTAAATAAGAAAAGAATCCATAAATTTTTCTGAATTATTAAGCACTCATAATGCAATAAGTTCTGACAAGAATTTTATTCCACTAATGAAATAAAACTATATAGCTTCGGAAGCATTTAGTTTAGCATGGCACATTAAACTTTCATTACCTGTAGTCAGATACCCTGCAGCCCATTAAATAGATAATAAAGTAAGCAATTTTTGAGACAATAATCATTAGAGAGAGGGTTAATTGTCAATAGCATATAATGAACTAAAATAGAATCCATTTTCGAAAAGAAATACTTTTAGTAAAGGTCAATAATTCAGCTGTTCTCCTAATCTGATTTCATTTAATTTTATGGTGTCTGTTTCTTGAAAAATAAAAAAGCACAGTCACAACTCAGTGATGACAACTTAATCTGGAAATAATGAGAGTCCTGTGGCACCTTATAGACTAACAGATTTCATCTGGCATAAGCTTTTGTGGGCTCCAACCCACTTGATGCATCCAATGAAGTGGGTTGGAGCCCACAAAAGTTTATGCCCAAAGAAAGCTGTTAATCTCTAAGGTGCCACAGGACTCTCGTTGTTTTTGCTGTGCACAGACTAACATGGTTTACCCCCTGGAATAATCTGGAAATGACTTTCTAACAGACTGTAAAAGTGTTTCAGTACTTTTAGTAGAGCTACCAACTTTCTCATGGTCCAAGAAATATCTTCTCCAAACAGTCAACCCAATTCTTTGTTTGTGTACTTGATTTGACAGGAGCTGGCATCAACTTTTCAATTAATTGTTGATATTAAAATCCTTGATTGGCAAAATTGCCTCATTTAAAGAGATTAAGACTTTTAATTTGCAGATTATTTCATCTTTCCCAAGGATTTTGCATAACATTGGATATTATCCATATCATAGCTATAGCTATCTTGGAGCATAAACAACCAAAGTCCTGTGGCACCTTAAAGGTTAAGGTGCCACCAGACTTTGGTTGTTTATGCTCCAAGAAGGTTATAGGTACAATAAGGATAATTTTTACGGTTACATTGGAGCCAGAACTATGCAATCAGACAGCAGCAGAGACCAAAATAAAAAAAGTAAATACAGCACAGCATTATGTTAAACGTAAATGACCTTAAAAAAAAAAGAAAAGCTTAAAAAAAATTGACAAGCAAGGAAACTTTCTGTGCGTGTTTCATTTAGTCTAATTAAAGCAGCCTTTTTCTTCTGCATAATGAAATTTCAAAGCTGTATTAAGTCAAAATTCAGTTGTAAGCTTTTGAAAGAACAATCATAATGTTTCTTTCAGAGTTACTCCATTCCCAGAGGTTTTTGTAACTCTCAGGTTCTACTCTATGTGTGAAGTCTCTACCGCATAGCAAGTGCTGAAAGACAAATTTCATAGCTTTTCAAATGTCTAAATGATGAAAAAGTCTTCTCTGAATGGTTGGGAAATAGCAGATCCTAGATTCTAAGGAGAAAAAAAGGATTTATAGTCCTCTTTTGGACTTGTGATTTCTGAACTCTTTAAAATTAAGGAGCAATTTCATTAGCCAATCAAAACTCCAGACTATGAGATTAAGGGATGGTAAATGCCACTAACTGAAACTTGTTGGCCTCACTGAAATCTTTCAGATCAAAATGCCAAAAAAAAAAAAAGAAAAACGCTTTTTTCTTTACTAGTTCATAAAAATAAGTTAATTAATTTGAAACTAATTTTAGAAGTAACAAAGACCCACGGATTCTTAGAAATCTTGAGAGAGTTTGTTTATAAATTTGGCCCGATTGGTGTCCAAAGTGTGTGATGTAGCAAGGTACAAAAGCAAAATTCCGTGCATGTATTGCCTTCTGTAACTGATGTTTCCATCTCTGCTTTGGCAGCACAAACTGATTATGAGACACTGGGAAGGCAGAATTCCAAAATTAGTTGTTCTTGAGAGAGACTTGCTTAAATTTCCTATGCCCACTCCAACCAGTGTACTGACGGTGGCCGTTTAACACTTCTACACTTCAGGCTGGACTCACCATCTTACAAATTTGTGTGATCGTTTTCTCACATTCAAAGTGGGGGTAAAATGTTACCAAACCTCATTTTCCATTCATTTACATGAGCAGCAGGGTTAAGCACTAAATTAGCAGAGGTACAAATGACCACACAAAGTACAAGGATGCCTTCTATGATGAGATGACTGGATATGTGGATGTGGGAATAGCTGTTGATAGGATATACCTTAACTTTAGCAAAGCTTTTGATACAGTTTCCCATAGCATTCTTGTCAGCAAGTTAAGGAAGTATGGTTTGGATGAATGGACTGTAAAGTGGATAGAAATCTGACTAGATCAATGGGCTCAGCAGGTAGGAATCAATGGCTCAGTGTCTTGTTGGCAACCAGTAGCTAGTGGAGTGCCCAAGGGGTCAGTCCTAGAGCTGGTTCTGTTCAGCATCTTTGTTGGTAATCTGGATGATGGGACAGATTGCATGCTCAGTACATTTGTGGACAACGCCAAGATGTGGGGAATGGTAAACGTGCTGGAGGGCAGGGATAGGATTCAGGGAGACCTAGACAGATTGGAAAATTGGGCCAAATGAAATCCCATGAGGTTCAATGAGGAAAAGTGCAAAGTCCTGCACTTGGGATGGAAAAATCCCATGTACTGCTACAGGCTGGGGACCGATTGGCTAAGTAGCAGCACTGTAGAAAAGGACCTGGGGGTCATGGTGGATGGGAAGCTGGATATGAGTCAAGAGTGTGCTCTCGTTGCCAAAATGGCCAATGGCATACTGGGCCACATCAGTAGGAGCGTTGCCAGCAGATCTAGGGATGTGATTATTCCCTGCTATTCGACACTGGTGAGGCTGCATCTGGAATACTGTGTCCAGTTTTGGGCTCCACACTACTGAAAGGATGTTGACAAATTAGAAATAGTCCAGCAGAGAGCAATGAAAATGATTAGGGGGTTGGGGCACATGACTTATGAGGAGAGACTGAAGAACTAGGCTTATTTAGTTTGAAGAAGAGAAGACTGAGGGGGGATTTGATAGCAACTTTCAACTACTTGAAGGGGTGCTCCAGAGAGGAGGGAGCTAGGCTGTTCTCAGTACTAACAGAGGACAGAACAAGGAGCAACGGTTTCAAGCTGCAGCTGGGGCAGTTGAGGTTGGATATTAGGAAAAACTTTCTCACTAGGAGGGTGGTGAAGCATTGGAACAGGTTGCCTAGCGAAGTGGTGGAATCTCCATCTTTGGAAACATTTAAGACCCGGTTAGACAAAACCCTGGTTGGGATGATTTAGTGAGAGTGGTCCTCCTTTTAGCAGGGTGTTAGACTAGATGATCTCATGAAGTCCCTTCCAACCCTGTGATTCTATGACTCCTTGCTGGTTTTTCTGAACTAGACTATCACAGTTACCCCTTTGGAACCTAACATAACTGAGGATCAAGTATCTCTTGAATTTATTTATACTGTGCTTTGACTTCCATCCTGCTCCAATAATGGAGTATTTACCCTTTGTAAGAAACTGTACTTTCTGTGATTCCTTTATTTTTATGTTAGATAACTGCCCACTGTTTGAAACCATAATTAATGTGACACTTCACTCTCACAAGTTTATTCCACCTCTTCTTGAAAATCCATTGGCACCTTAAAATTTTACAACTCAATGGAAATCAGCTCCCACATCTCTTATTTTCTGTATTTGAGACCTGCTATTGTTTTCTTGCCCTATGCTACAGCTGCTCTGCAATAATATCCTTCCTATTGTGCCATGACCAATGCAACAAACAATATTTCAGATGGAAGGAGACTCTTATAAATGCCTTACACAGTAACACTACTGATCTTCATTTTCATAGTAATTTCTGAGTGCTGTCTGTAAGAAAAGAAATGCTAAGAACAGGGCCCTGCTCAAATGCCATCCTAGGTAATTATATTTTGCCTACCTAAACCCTCCCTGAGTTTTCTAGAAGACACAGTAGTCTTGCTAACTTCCTGTCCTAAACTGTTGTATTATTCATGTGCCATTAAGCAGCTGTTAGCCTACAGATGACTGCATTTCATTTGGTCCTCTGGGGAGGTATGTAAGGAACTGTGGATTATGAGGAGAGTGGAAGATATGGCAGGGTGAGATGTTGAGCTACGGCACACAGAACTGGAAAGGATGTAGGGTGGGGGCAGCGTGCAGTGGTAACCCAGAGGAGGTGCACAGGGCTGTTTCCCAACCAGTGTGCCACAGTGCACACGTGTGCTGTCAGGCCTGAGCAAGTGTGCCACAAAATTCTTTGCAAAACTACTCAAAAACCTCTGGATTGGCTCATGAATATTCATGAGTTCATTTGGAAACTATATGGTGGTGTGCCTCAAATTAATTAAAGGTAGCAAGGTGTGCCACGGCAGAGAAAATGTTGGGAACCACTGGCATAGGATGAACAGCTCGATCTTGGAGGAGCCAAGCACAAAGCGTAACAGGATCTAGCAAGGTCTAGATTCTCTGGATGTAATTGTACCGGTTATGTTTATCTGTCTCCAAAAGTCAGTTGCATGTGGCTATTGACCCTTTTCTGTGAAAGACCTAGGGAGAGACGCATAAAAAGAAAGTTCAATGGATTCCTATGGTGAGAGACTCAAAGGGGCAGCCCTGTTAGTCTACTGCAGCAAACAACCAAGGGGCCTGGGGTGGCACTTGTAAAGACTAACCCATTTATTGATGGCATGTGACATTTATTTAAACTTGCGCAATAAATAAACGAGTCAGTCTTTGTAACAGAGACTCAGCTGTTCTTTAGCGACGTGGGAGCGTGCTGCACATGGTGGTGGTGGGGAAGGTGCGTTGGCTCACCGGGGATAAAATGGGGGTCCCAGCCTGGGTGTGGGGGGGAGCTCTGGGCGTGCATGGGGTTGGGTGCTGGGAGGTGACGGGCCCCCAGGCGGTTCAGGCGGCAGTCCTGGCCCCAGTGGCCCATGGCACACTACGGGACACGGCGGAGTGATGCCATCAGCGGACGCCATGGCGCTGGCCACTTGTGGCGCCCCTGCGAGGCCGGGGCTACTTGCCGCCTGGCGCCGGGGCGGGGCAGCCGTCCAGCCTGGGGCGCCGGGAGGACACGAGCCGTGGGGCCCCGCGCCGGGGATGTCACAGGCCGGAGGGGGCGGGGCTCCCAGGCCGGTCGGCGGCTGCCGGGCAGCAAGATGGCGGCAGCGGCTCGGCGGGGCTCGGGGCCCCTCAGCCCGGGCGAGGTGTCCCGGCGGCTGCAGGGCGCGGGGCGCGAGCTGAGCAAGAGGCGCAAGGTCCTGGTGAGAAACCTGCCGGCCGGGAGCAGCTGCCAGGTACCGGCATCGCC